>VXBI01000837.1:0-91992 GCA_013397375.1 Toxostoma redivivum | reverse complement strand
CTTCTCCCCCTAATCCTGCCCTGCCAGCTCTGCTTTTATGAGGGAGATCTAAAATTCTGCTGCAGGAACTTAAATAATGAAGAAGGCCCTCACCTGATTTCTGGACGTGTTCCAAGGTTTATTCTTGAAGGGGTCCAGGGTGAAAAGGGAAGAACAAAGGAAACACAGGGTTATTTAACCCTTTGGGTCAAGGGGAGGGGTTGGCATTTTGCCAAATAGGAAAAGGTCAGAGAATTTAGGGATGAACCAGTAGGAAAAGAGAGGTTTCATATAACAGAGTTACAACATTAGGATTAATCATGATTGCTATGTAACCCATACTATATATTACTATATGACCCATGATTATGTAAGAGGTTTTATACCTCTACACACATGTATGGGAATAATTCTGTAGTGCATATAAGAATAATGTGTTTATATATATGTATATATACATACACATGAATACAGCCCTGTACCTTGTAAAAGTTCACAGAAACTCATGTGAAGAAGGAAGAGCAAAGCACAGGGAAGGCACCCTGGCTGTTGCAGACTTTCCCAGCTGGCTAAAACCAATGCAGCTGGCTCTTGCTATCTGTCTTCCATGGAATTAGATCATTGACACAGCTTGCCTCTGTCCACTCCAGCAAAGTCCACCCAGCTAGCTCATGAGGCAAGCTTACGCCGAGAATGGCCCGTTTCCAGGATGTGGCAAACCCAAAATAGTCGTAGCGCAAGCTACAACTACGGCTGTTAGCGTTGAGGAGGAATAAAGAGCAGAGACGGTCCTTCAGTGGTTCCAAGGTCCAGTTTATTAAGGAGGTAGGAAGAGGTAAACTAGGAGAATAAGAAGGTGAGGGGAGGCAACCACCAAAAGCACAGATCTAAATGGGGCAGCAACTTAAATAGCGGTACTCCCCCAAGGGAGGGTACAATCCATCAACCAACCGGGGAATCCGGGGGAGTGACACAAGGCGGGGAAACTGGCACATTAAACCAATGGGGAGATACATAGTTGGGGTTTCACATACAGTAACAAATCATATAACAGGAAACAAGTAATGGGCACAGAACTTTCTCAACAAGGGGTGGGGCCAGGGAGGATTGACAACTTGATGGGAAGGGTTTAGGAAGACAGGCAGGGAACAATCTGGAAAACTAGGAGTGGTTTAGGGACAACTGACAGGGCAAAGGCAGGAATAAGGGGAAACCAAATGCCATGGACAGGGAGGTATACCACTGGATCAAACCATTACAATTTAAAAATATAACAAATGTAAAACAGAACAAATTCATGCACCACAACAGATCATGGCCTGCTGACATTTGTTTGGTCAAATGCATTTGAGCAAAGAGGAAGAGCAGAGCTAACGTCAGAAGCCAACTTTTTAAAACAAACCAAAATACACAGAAGTGTGGTCCCTACACTAAGGACCTTTGGAAGCTCCTTTGATGGTACTTTGAGTGCTGCAGAAAGCTCAGTAATCCAGAGCAACTGCTGGTTACCTCCAAACTATATTGAGATATTTACTACGGACTGAAACATTTTAAGTCCTCCTTTTTACCTTTTATGACTTACTGCATTTGGTTCTTTGGAGCTTTCCGCCCCATATCTCCTGTCACAAAAGCCTTAAAAAAGCTCTCTCTTCCCAACTGCAGCAAATGGAGATGCTCAGAACCTCGTACCCTCCACAAGGTATTGTTTCAGCTTGAGCTGTTGACAAGTCCTGGGAATCGGCAAGTTCAGAGCTGGAGAATGGGAAGAGTGCAGAAGAGCTGTGGTCAGAGAGACATCTAGTGAATTAGCTTGGAGAATTATTTCTCACAAGTTTGAGTTTTGCCCTGTTCTCAGGGTGATAAGGAGAAAGTTCCCAAGGTGATAACATGGTCAAAAACAGGTTGGAATTCGTGAAAAAACAAGTTGGAAAAATAAGAAGGAATTCACAACAAGGACAGACACCTGGTGTTTTTTCCATGGGACACATCCTGGGAGATGTTTATCCCTGTGGACCAATGAACTACGGTTCTGTTCCGTGCATCGGAACATGCTTTAAATATGGGTTCTCGGTTCAATAAAATTGGCTTCTTTTCCCAAAAGGAGTCCGTGTGCTTTGCTGTTCGCTCCGCGGCTCCGCTCCGCGGCTTCACTCCTCTCGGGTCTGCTCCGCAGCTCCACTCCGCAGCCTCGCTCCAGCGCAGCACCGCTCTGCTCGGGCTTTGCCTATCGGGCTCACCGGCGGTGCGCGGTTCGGCTGCGCGGGTCCTCTGCGCTCTGCTGGGGTCCGCAGCGAGCTTCCACCGATCCCGTCGAGTGGGCCCCGGCTCCTTCACTCCACAGCGAACTTTGCTGATGGCTCCGGCAGTCGCGGTCTGATCCAAGCGCGATCTGTGTTCCGTAGATCTCGGTGGAACCTCCAGTTGTGGTATTGGACCTGAATAAAAGGAAAAAGAGACAAAAGGAACAGCAAAGCACACGGACTCCTTTTGGGAAAAGAAGCCAATTTTATTGAACCGAGAACCCATATTTAAAGCATGTTCTGATGCACGGAACAGAACCGTAGTTCATTGGTCCACAGGGATAAACATCTCCCAGGATGTGTCCCACGGAAAAAACACCAGGTGTCTGTCCTTGTTGTGAATTCCTTCTTATTTTTCCAACTTGTTTTTCATGAATTCCAACCTGTTTTTGACCATGTTATCACCTTGGGAACTTTCTCCTTATCACCCTGAGAACAGGGCAAAACTCAAACTTGTGAGAAATAATTCTCCAAGCTAATTCACTAGATGTCTCTCTGACCACAAAGAGCCTAGTCAAAAAAGCCTCCTAACCCAAAAACATTTAAACCCAAAGGGAAATCTTTCTGTTCACTGTACTCCCTTGCCTGAATGCCTCAGTAAAACAGCATTTTTGTCTCAGGGCATAAAAGCTATCCCCTGCTTTCTTCTTGAAGCCCAATTTCAGTGTTGATGTGAGGGGTGGATAGCATGGCAGAATCACAGAATACATTGAGAAATAAAAAGGATAAAAAAGATTCAAATGCAGCCATTCAAAGGTAAGTGGAAAATCCATTAAATGCAATCAGAATTATTAGACTATCAATCAGTTACAAAAACTTCAGTGAGACACCAGCTCAAGAAAATGTGCAGCAGCTACAGGGACAAAGTACTTAGAAAGGTAAGGAGTCATTAGCCATGAGTTGTACCTGTTTCCCATGTGCTACATGATATAGATGTTTTAGCACTGTGACATTTCTACTTCATTTATTTTATTTGAAGCAGATAAATCACTGTATTTTACAGGCCGCAGGGTTTTTTTCATAAAATAGCAGTTTAACAGTTGAAAGCCTTTTTGCTTTTTGCACATTTGTACTCCACTCACGCTTTCCAGTTTACATAAAGGTTTCCATGTCAGCATTTTGAGATTATTTATTAATTTTTATATTTTAGGCCTCCCTGGTACATTATAGTGTTGTCCTTTAGTGCTTATCTAAAGGACTATGACCACTATGTGCACATACTGGCAGGGGGAAAGACCAAGGTGGGGGAGGGTTTAGCTTGAGAAATGCAGATGTTGTATCAACATGTTAGCCATGACTTGTGAAAAGCAGCAGCAGAACAGGTCCAAGAGCCCTGGAGAGCCTCCCCAGGGGATTACTGTAGCCCAAGCAATTGCCACTGGTTTAGTTGAGACCCCTCAGGACTCACTGGAGGCTACTGCAGCCGGGCAGCTACTCAGTGGTGCTGGGATGTGGCCACCCTGCTCCTTCCCACCCTCGTGGGAGACTCCTCTCCAGGGGGCAGTCCTGGGAGGCTGGATGGCCATTTCTAACAAAGATAGAGGCTCAACCTGTCTTTGGGACTACCACATGCTGCACAAACAGAGGCCCAAGTCCCTTTTTAATATTTTTGTTTTATTTTTTTCTTCTCATAATAGTTGAGTTATACCAGGAATTAATTCACCTTTGGCATCTATAATTTTCACTGTGTTTAATTTTCACTGTGTATAATGGGTTTCTTTTGTGCTCAGCAGCTTGAATTTTGTTTAGTTGTTTAATATTACCTGATGTTTTGCACAGTGATGGGTGATTAATCTTTAGTTGTCATATTTTTAAGCAGTTCCTATAAAGTATGAATTCAAAAGTCTGCACTTCCCATTCTCTTTCAGTAGCCTGGGCACATATTAAATTTCATTTCTTATTACATGTGTTAGAGTGAATTATTGACTATTACTCAACATAAATGGTTCTTTGATGTCAGTTCAGGATATGAATGGCTAGTTGTAATTATACCAAGTTATAACAAAACTTAGTGCTATTGTGCCTAGTCCAAAGTAATTCCGTGTTTCTTTTAAATAGAATCAAATCAGCAATTTTTCATTGTTTATCAACTCAATACAGCCATTATGAAAGAATTTTTTCCTTTATAGATTTGAGCTGAAAATGCAAGTGGCATGTAAATGGCATTGACAGAGGCAGAGGAAAGGTGATCCTTTCTAGTGTGCCATCTCTGATTTCCACTGCCCTTCAAAGGAACCAGCCACTGGTGAGACACTGCACTTTTGCTTTGGTTAATTTCATTTTTATGAATGTGCTGAGTTCCCAATAAATGTGCCTATTTATTACAGGAAAACACCATCTAGTGTCTCGGCTGCCCTGTGGAGTAACATCACGCAGAGCTGTGCACAGTTTGGGTTAGGGAGAGAAAGGGAGGACACACGTTCTGTTGTCTGCCATTTAAAGACCCTGTAGATGTTCCTGGGGTTGTTTTGATGTTAAATACTGATCCTTTGCCATGCTGGAATGCACAGACACATTCTGCTGAAGCATGTCAAGCCTCTGCATTTAACACAAACATAGGACTTTTTAAATGAGAGGACTAAACACACTCCTGGTGTCAGACCTTAACTTCCAGGGGTTTGGCTGTTTAATCTGTAGCTAGCATGCATTTTGTGCTGGATGGAGTTTGCTATCAGCTGTGTTTACATGCTGCTCCAAGGCTTTATGGATCTGTAAGGCTCTTCAGCATTTGTGGTTCTGCTGCTGGGCTGCCTGTTTTGCAGGAGTGTGTGTGCATTAGCTCTATTTTTGTTTTAATTATTGGCAGTAAATACACTTCAAGAGTGAAATATGTTTTGTCAGGAAGTGGTTTCTCAGGAGAAAAATAATAGAAAGGTTAATGCAATTCACTATGTATAAGACTTCAAACTCATTTGCTTGGAGATGCAAAGCAGATGCTTTGTTCACAAAAGTATATTAAATTATCCTGAGGGGTGTCCCATTACTGTTTCTCAGGTACAGCAAAAAGGCGAATGAAATCTATATCAATTTTCAATATTGACGATAGAGTTGGCTTTTAAGTGTGCACAGTGCCCATGCAAACCATCTTTTAACTTCATTCTTGGTTTCACACAGGCCTTGAGAGAGTAAAAACTGGAATTTGTGTATTATTGTATTAAAATGATAGATCTCCTTATCTGAGCTGTGTAGAAATGTGATTTTAACAGAATGGGAGAGTCAACACTGGAAGCCCTGACCTGCCAGCCAGCTCCTTGCAATAAATAGAGACCAGTTTTGGGAACAATTGAGGGGAACCAACAGAGCTGGTGGGTTGCCCCTGCCTGAGAAGGGCCTGCTCTTTTTTTGTGGAGAGGTTTTCAGGACAGGCTGTCTGTGCACACTGAATTGTAAAAGGCCTAATGGTGCTCTTTTTGGGCTTCCATAGTCCTTGTGCTGGGCCATGAGGAGCTAAAGTGTGCTGGAGGTCAGAGCCAGTTTCTCAAAATATTGGCAGGGCAGTACATCAGCTTCTATCAAGTTAGCTCTGGCACACTGACAGTGACACTGCCATGACACAAATCACATCCATGACTCTCACTTAGTGCCTGTTTGTGCCTATCTGGCTGAAATTTTAGCTGTGATTTCGATAGACTTCCTTGCAGGATGTTATAGCCCAGATGTTTCAAACAGAAGAGGCAGAGGCTAGTCCTTAGTGGAAATAACTATTTGATTAAGTCAAAGATAGATAAATCATTTATTGAGCTGCATATAAAACCAGTTTTAGAAGCATTGGTTATGCAGGTCATGTTTCCTGCTGTAATCCAGATAGGAAATAGATTTTACAGCACAAAAAACCTTGTTTAGGTCATGGTGTAAGTGTGCCTTGAACCTGTTGTGACCTCACCGTCTCTGCTAATGGGGAAGAATTGCTGAAGAGATGCATAAAAATGAATAAAATGGGAAATTTAAGATCCTCCCTTTGAGATTAGTGGGTCCATCAGTCATTTCAGTTACAATACGTTTATTATCTCTGAAAATAATATTTTACTACTGAAATCATAGCCATCCTTCTGCTGGGACTAAGGCAGAAATTTGCAAGGAACAGAGGTAGGTTACTTTGGGGCTAAGATAAGAGAAGTTGTTTTTCAAGAAAGCACTTGAGAAGAATTAATGCTGCTTAATGTGTTTCTTCATCATTGCTAGAGCCAAGATCTCATATATTTTCTCAGGCTGATGGGACAGCAGTATAAAACTTCTGCATTTTATTATCTTGTTCTATGTGCTCCAATTTATTACTTCCCCTTTGTCTGGCTAACCCAAAGATTTATGATACAGGTAAAGCTACTTGGCAAAAATACAGAAATGCAGCTCAGTCTGAGACACAGAGGGAACAACTGCAGAGGCAGATTTCTTAATGGAATGTGGTTTTCATTTCAGCACTTTTCTTCTTCTCAGGTCTCCTGTCTGGGTGACCCCCAGGAGTATTATCCTTTAAGCACCATAAATGCATTGCCTCAGGACTAGTGGTGAAGGGCCCAGCCTCAGGGTCTCCTCTCAAACACTTGTGGAGCGCTAAACAGGCAGCTCCCTACTTAGCACTGTTACCTGCCCCTTTTTTTTTTTTTTTTTTTTTTTTTTTTTTACATCATTTCTGTCATTTGAAATGTGACTTATTTATCTTCTGTCTCTGAAGACATTACAGTACTTGTGCTGGGAGCGATGCCCTTCCCAGTAACTGGTTGGCTACCCCTTTTCCACGGCTTGAGCCCAAGCAACCTTGTCTTCACTGGTTTCCCATTGTAAGGTGACTACAAAGGGACTCTCAGAGAGCTATACAAGGCACTAAAATCATGCCTTTAAAAGCCCATTTGCTGGCATGAAGGAGTTTGTAGTTAAACTGCTTTTACTTCCTCAGCAGCAATATTGCAAGTTAAATAGATCAACTGGGTCAAAAGTGACTTTTTCTGGCTTAATTCCTTCTTCTTATCATTTGTGCATGCTTCTTTTGTAGGAAAAAAGAGCATATTCGAGCAGCAGCAGCATCTCTGTTTCCCCACAGAATCTCAATTGCTGAACACCATCCAGTAGCTCTGTCACAGTGGAATTTCACCTATCAAAAGTGGTGTATGATGAAAAGGAATAAGAGTATTTGGTTGAAAGTATGTTTACCCCATCAGGCTTTTAAAAAAAATAAATTATTCTTTTCGCAGCTGGAATAGGAGTGCTTGCACATGAAACTGCAGGCAATAGTTCTTAACCTTTGATGGGTATACATTGATTTTACTCTCATAATTCTTCTTGTTCTACTTGGATGCCTTCCTATCAGAATCAGGAGGCCTACAAGATTCCAAAACAATGCTCTTACCTTGTAATGTGGTAGCCTGTCAGGTTTGATTTCCTAAATATGTTTCAAGTTACATCCACACCCTAAATGATTTTAATAGTTTAATAATTTAATTCTGTTATTTCAAGGCTGCTAACCTTGATGTCAAAATGCTCTTGGCTCCAGCTTATGTTAACTAAATCTGCTTTATGTTGCAAGGTCTCCTCTGCTAAATTCCTGGAAAATTCCTGTTGGTGATTAGGAAAGCACATGAGTCCACCCTTAGGATTTACAAGAAAGGGTGGGGCTATTAGAACTTTTTAACCAAAAGGATTTAATGAGGATCACAGAATGATTTGAGTTGGAAAGGACCTTTTTAAGGCCATGTAGTCCAATCCCACTGCAATAAGCAGAGATATCTTCAACTAGATCAGATTGCTGCTAGTCCCATGCAACCTGGCCTTGAGTGTTTCCTGGGATGAGGCATGAGAAGGAAGCCATTATCTCTGAGAATTCACTATTCAGCAGTACAGGGATTCTGATTGATTGCTCCTGGCAAATTGCTGCTGGAAGAATTATGTTACACCTTTATGGAAGAGCCTGGACTGCCAGATCTCTCCTACCAGTGCTCTGGAAGCATGTGGTCCTGCTGTGTTTTGTTACCTTGACCCTAAATACTTGTAGCACCGTCTATGACAGAGAGATTGGCTGGTCCTAGGGAGGGGACATGCTGGTGTGTGCTCTGTGAGCTCTCTGGGTGGGAGAGGGGAAGAGGGTTAACTGGGGATCTCCCACCTCTGGGCTGTGTTCACTGGCTCTGAGGTCACTGGGGACTTCTGTGGGTCTCTGGTGAATTTTATTTTTTGTGTCCTCTACTTCCCTTTGCTTTTGGTAATACAAAAAGAGACAGTAAAATCTAGAAGTAGGAAATACTATGCTCAGTCCAAAATGCCCTTTTCCCCCCTCCTTAAAATGAGATGGTTTCTCTTTTCTTACAAATCTTAATTGAAACTTTTTCAAGGTTCCTGAAGCTGTACTTCCTCTACAACCTGGATGCTGGGGAGACAGGGCACAGCAGAGCAGCAGGCTTTGGTGTGCTCCGTTTTGCTGTTCCCTACACTCAGCCCTTGCACCCGGCTTTGCTGCAGCCATCCTGCCACGGTCAGTGAGGTGGCAGCAGTGCAAGGTCCCAGCAGCAAGGCCAGATCCTGGCATCAGTGACTCCACTGGAAATAATTTCCCACATAATAAACCCTCAGCCTGCCCAGTGTGGCAGTGCCAGGTTAGTCACCAGAGGGGCTGTGCTGGCACTTCCCAGGCAGAGGCCAATGCCTTCCCATTGCTGCTGCCCTGGGCTGGCTTCCAGCAAACTTCGTGTGTCAGTCCCAGCAGCAGGGAAGGACTGTGCCAGGTGTGGGCTGGGGCTGGCAGGAGTGGGACAACGCTCTCCTGTGTTTGCAGGGTGGTTTCCTCTACAGCTGGGAATTCACAGGGATTCACTGATTTCCCTGTGGCTGCAGTGATGCACCAGCGAGACTTTCAGTGGAAATTACCTGTGAAAAAAACAGAATAATCAATTTAAACCAAAACTGAGGATAGGTGTGCCTTTCCAGTCAAGTTCAGTTGGCCATCTCTGGCTTGCAGTGCTAAATCACAGCCATAGACAAAGGAGCCACTGAGAGGGAAACTGCGTCAGTCAGTTCCTGGCTGAGCACACATGGCACAGACCAAACGTGTTAACATGACCCCACCCTGAGCTTTTACCTCCTCTGCACTCAGAAGCCTTGAAGCAAGGAGAGCACCTTCCTGAGAGTGGCATTTGGAGACCTACAGCCCTATTCCCATCCCACATCTGGAGCAGGTGCAATCTGCCCAGCTGGAGCACGCTCCCACTTGGATGCTTTTTGTTTTCTTTTTCCTTCCTCTAAGGCTTGTTCAGGAAGACTGAGGAGGCAGCAGGGAGGTCTGGTAGCACTAGTTAGTGGTAGTTTGAGGAACAGAATTCCAGATTTTCTCTTGACTGGCAGGTAGAGGTGAGGGGAAAGCAGCCTGACACAGACCACTTCCTTTTGTTAAAGATTCATGCATTGTTCCATGTTTCTCCACAGAAACTATCTGAGTCCTGTCAGTTGCTGATGAGGTCCCTCCATTACAAGGTCAGCTTTTTACCTGGGCACCTCCACTTTGCTCAAGCCTCATTATGAGTCAGTCAGCATCTTCCCTAAATCTGTTGCCTCTTGTGGGCTGACTGCTCTGACTTGGGACTATCAGTCCATGGTCCGCCTGAACCCCCTTGGAGACCCGAGGCTACAATTTTTAGGATGCAGGTCCTCAGCTGATCCAGAGGAGGATCCTCGTACAGCATTTCAGAACCAAGGCTTTAAGTTACCAGGTAGAATCCAAACAATGTGGGCTTGTGACTCACACGTAAGACATGCTACCGCAGCTCTTCAGAGATTAGTGAAATAATGGGCTATGATGAGTATCTTTATGTCTTGTTTAGTGGTTGTGTTCCTGACTCAGTGCACAAGAGAATGCTTCCTGAAATTAATTGCTTTTGGGGCAATTAACATCAGCCATGATCATGAAGCAATGTGAGCAACAAAGTTTCTGGCTTTTCTCATCTCCCTAGGGAGGAGGTGCAGGTCTGGGACCTGAGTCAAATGGCTTTGAGCAAGAGAAGACTTGAAAAGGATGACTCTTGTCTTCTGAAGGAAAGAGGAAGGGAGAAGCCCTTCCCAGACTAATATTAAAGGTTGAGACTGACTCTCCTGGCTCACTGCATGAACGAAGCACAATGGCCTGGCATGACAGGCATGCATGCAAACACTGGAGACTTTTTTCCTGGAGTGCATCTCTTCTGATCAGCTAACATCAGGTTTTATGGGACCTGGATCACTATCATTCCTTGAAAGCCCTGACTTGAAGGTGTGGCATCACAGTCTGGCCAGTGATCTGACTGCCTGGAGACCTGTGATGGGACTTGGCAACCTGACTGAAAGGCAATTGGTATCAATCAATTGCATGAAATAATAGCAAGAAAGAGGATATCTAAGAGATCCAGTTACTGTCATTGTGGTCTTGATTTCTCCTGAGGATGGCAGCAAGAGTCTCCCTCCTCTGAAGAGTAAGGTGCCCATGAGGTCACACATGTCAGAGTCATAGCCAAGGCTGGTGACATGCCCAAGCAAAATGTGCAGGGGTGTCTGCAGGCAGAGCCTGTGCCTGTCCCTGGCTGTGTGTGCCTGCCCTGGTGAATGCTACACATGCTCATACCCAAGCAAACTGGCTGTAGAGCTACAGGCTCAAAGAAGCCTCAGCAAAAGTGAAAATACAGGAGGAGAAGTCACATAAATGCCAGAATTGATGCAAGGGTAGGTAGAGGGAAAGCACAGTCATGAGGGAGGAAAACAACCATTTAAGTTGGTTTAAACTAATACAAAACGACACTCTGGGCCAGCAATGACATCCAGATTGAACAATAAGATTTCTGTGTCCTGTATGATGCCAGCAGCTGTGATGGCTGCCTGCCTTTACTTTCCACGGTAAATATCTTTTAGCAAGATTTGAGCTTCTAAGTGCTCCCCATGCTGAATGATCGTGTGTTGACTAACCTTACTAGGGAAGTATAGCAAGTACTGGCCATTAGCAACAGGTTGAAAAGAAGTCATTTAAGGTATCAGACTGGAAGGTCTTCTTCACAAAGACATTCTAAGTGAAATTAGCTGGTGGTTCATAATACATTGAGACTATCACTCTTTGGTTTAATTCATTTTTTTTCCCTCTTTCAGTTCAGTTCAAAGTCAATTAAATCTCAGCTTAAATCACAGCCATCTTTCTGTTTGATGCCAGTCTTTTGTTCAGTTTGTGAGAAGATGCAGTGGTGGGGGTGAACCAGGAAATCTACTTGTGTACCATTGCTGAATTTCAACAGGAGAAGCATTTTCAAATCTGGGTGACACCTAGTAAATCTTTAGCAGGCAATGAATGAGGCACTTTCAGACTGTCCTTATTTATTGTCATAATGGAGATTAATATATATCATCCCAGAGGTCAAGTTGGTTTGACTGATCTCTAAATTACTGACCAGCTTTTTATCTAATGATAAATCCTGTGCTTATCATCCTGCAGCCCTTTGGAACCTCACCACTTCTGCTGGAGATAACTGGTTATTTCCAGAGATTATGGCAGTTTACACATTCTAGAATGTGTTCTGCCAAAGCCTAACAACAATGTATTTTATTAGATTAGTGATTAACTTATTTTCCATCCAATCAGTCTTGTTTCATCCATCTCCTTTATCCCAGCAAGATGATTAATGTAGGATTTTCCATCCTCTTGGAGCACGGAGCCTATGGGAAAAGTCGGTCTCATGCTTTTGACTTGACCAATTCTGATGCTGTACAAGATTAACAAGAAAGCATTTCTGCTACTGAAATTAGCACAGTTCAGACTTCTCTTGATGGTTTCTCAGCTGGACATGCTGCAGGCCTTGCTTGGAATATTTTTTTCTGTTGGTCTTTGTTGTTTAGAAATGGAAGAGAATATACAACACAGGTGAAATAATGAGGAATAATTTTATTAGCATAAACATGAGGTGAGCATTCCCTGTGAAAGCAAGCTTATTAACTTAAGGAGAAATCTGAGCAGATCTCAGCTTCTGCAAGGTATTTTCTGCACAGCTATAAAGCCACACAGCTGAAATACCAAATGTTATGCTCTACCTGAAAATCTGGTTGTTCTAATTAAGCTGTCTTCTTCCATTCTGGCCAAGCTAGAAATGTAGTTTTCTTCAGTGCTTAGATGATGGTTTTAGTAGCGGCATTAAAGGAACTACATTTCCACAAGCCTTAATAAATTCTGAGTATGAACTGAGAATTTGCACTCAGGATCTTCAAACAGTTCTTAAAAAGAGCTATTGGATCCTGTCCTTCCTGGCAGGCAGACCTTCCTGGCCCATGTGTGCTTGTACTTTTCTTCTGATTCTGGAAGAAATGTTTTGGAAGACTGTGCTTTTATTATTAGCATTATGAGAAGGGTACTCTGAATACAAAGGGATTGTTTCTAAGAAGGGGTTCCTTACCTAAACTGGGCTAGAAAAACCAGCTGTTCTAGTTTACCTGAGCTATTTGCCCTTCTAACTCTCCTTTGCAAATTCCCTCTGCTCTTAAAAGAATACAAAAAATGCAGAAAAGTAACTGTTTCTCCCTCACATTGCAGAGACAGTTGACAGATAAATCTTTGCTGCTCCTGTCCATGCAGAGTGCATTTAAAATTAATATTGTAAATATGCCGCTTTCTCACTTTTCTACACTTAGCTTTTGGCATGGGGCCTCCTTTGTGGTCCTAAATGCACTGCAGGCATGCTTTAATGGCAGCAGTCAGAATGTAGCAGGAGCTTCTGTCTAAACTTGGCACCTAAATCCTCCTTCCAGGGTTGTGGGAATGAGTTGCCAAATAAATTCCGCTCAGCGTTATCTCTGCATCTGGCCCTGTCTTGGCATGGGATGGGCCTGTGCAGTGGGAAATAAATCTCCAGCTTCAGCAGAATGTTTAAATGCAGTAAATTAAAGCTCCTGAATGAAGGCAGCCAAATGAAACTTGTAATTGGTGTGTCATTTTCAAGTGAGAGAATGGCTCAGGCAGATTCAGCATTCTGCCTGGGTTGCAGAACTGTTGTAATTATCCTGTGTGGTTTTTAATACTTCTGAGAAGAAAAGAAAATAAGATGCACTAATTTTTAGAGCTACACTCTGTTGCCAATGTGCAGCTGGCATCTGAGGGCATCTGAGGATTTCAGCCAGATGAAGTCTTTGTGAGCACTAAGGCTGGGTCAAAAATTGCTGTTGCCAACACAGGCTGAGTTACTTTTGAAGTAATGTGACTTCTTCTGGACACAGACATTAGACTGTCATTGAGATTGTAACTTAATTTCAAGATCAGACTCTTTCTCTGTTCCAATGCAGATCATCTGCTGGAAGCATGAGAGGACAGACTAAAAATATAATTTTACTGTTGGTCCTTCTTAACTTTCAATACTTAGCTTTTTTTTTTTCCTCCTCATTCTCAAGGGCATTTTTACTATAACTCTTGCACACAAATTGGTATAGATACACTCAAACACACAGGTGTATTGAGAGAGACATTGGAATTTGGTGTGCTTGAACAGATTCCAAGTCTTTCCAGAAAAAACCTAGGTGATATGAAAAGCTCTGTTGGCAAAAGAATGCCCTTGAGGTATCATATTTGCATGAGGAAGCTCCAAAAATACATATGTGTGGGAGTTGATGAATACATTTAATCTACATTTGTCTGTCAGAAACAATAAATCTAAAAAAAAATCTTGATAAGGTGATAGTTAATCTTGAAGGTGAAATAACATGCGACCAACTCCTGAACCTGCTGTGCATAGTGAAGTCTGAATGCTTATGAATGCTGCTAGTTCTGCTCAGAGCATTCACGCTTTTTGATATCAAGTTTTTTCAACAGCTATCAAAAGCAATTTACCAGGAAGCAACAAAATAAAGAAAATAAAGCACTTTATCTGAAACAAGTACTTTCAATTCATGTCTATATATATATATATATATATATATAATCAGTGTTTCCAAAAAGCAAGCCAGGCTACTGCTTGGTGTATCTGCTGATTGCCACCTTTGAAGGGCAGCACATCATCATTTCACATACTTGTGGGCTCCTGGAAAACACAGAAATTTCCCCTTGGTGCACAAATGGTCCTTTCAATAAGATTTTTCAAAGCATTAAAAAGCAGTATCAACAGCAACAAACAACAAACTACCACATCAGTTCTTTGCTGAGGAAGTGGCTTGGATTGTCCCTGGAAAATGATCTGAAGTGGATATTTGAAGGAATGGAGCTATGTCCCCATGTGTTTGAGATGGAAAAGGTGAGGTTAATTCAGCTCTTGTAGCTGATGCCAGAGAAAACTGTTTTGAAGGGCACCCTGTTCATAGATTTCACTGATGCCAAGATGCTTTCATTGATCAGATAGGTGAGCAACAATAAACAGAATACCTTTGGGTGTGGGAATCCAGTAAACTCCTCAAGGTAAAACTTGTTTTTTTCCTGCAGTACATTCTGAACCATAGCATTTATACAGAGAATGAAGTTTAAGCACACTGTTCAGGCTGTTGTTTCCTTTTACTTTTGTACTTTGTGAGCAGAGGCTTAGATGTGCAATATTAAAGGAGAAATCTGTAGGTAAGTGGCATTATATGCTTTTTTTCTTAAAGTGCTTGCATGCTTTAGGAATAAAAATTCCAATTTTTATATGCAACTCATGATGGCAACTAGGCTTCTTAAGGCTTCAAACTTCCTGAAAGGAAGAATCCAGGCTAAAGTCTTCTCTTATGACAAGGCTTTTGATGGTTCCTAAACCATTTAATTCAGCTTACTAAGTGCCTTGTGTCTGGTCTCAGACCCTGGCCTCTCAGGGCAGCTTGCCTCTCAGGTTTGTAAGGACAGGACAAACTCCTCTACTAATAATTTCGGCTGATTAGTTTATGTATTTTCAAAGAACTTCAACTGAGGATGGTCAATACAGCATAGTTGCTGAGACCTAGGGCTTTTAGCAGATACTCTTTAAATTTTACATCAACTAAGAAGGAAGCACGGGATTTATCTTGTGAACAAACCATCCCCAACTTTATTGCTGCTGTTGGAATAGCAGATTGCTGCAACATTCTGTCTTGGAGGCATCACAAGTAAATTATTTCAGTATGAAGTTCTTTCTTTGCAATTCTGGGCTCTTCCTTCCTAAGTTATATGATGTCTTTTCCTTTCTCTTTGTTCAGCATTTACTAAATGAAAGATACTTTACCCATCCATTAACTGCTATCCACTGGTATGTCCCAGGTCTTTCTCCATTCTCCTTACTTAAGCAGGAACACGGTTTAAAAATATGCGCTTAGTCTCCCTGGGCACTTTAATACATTGCTTGTTTTCGTCTACGTTACCAGGTGAACTAGGACTTCTAAATTAGGCTGTTAAAAAAAAAAAGTCAGCAGAATTAAATTAATTTCTAATTTATCATATTCATTACAAAAGAAGCTCCAAAATTTCAAACAGTACATTTTTATTCTTCTTCCCTTTACCCCTAATTTTTGTCTCTCTTTAAAAAAGAAAAAAAGAATGCAGACCCACATACCAAAATGAATCTGTAACTGGAGACTTTAATGATAACTTCTAGTATTTACTTCTTAAAATGCTCAATTAAAACTAACATGGTAACTTTAATGAGAAAAATAAGTTCCACATTATGCAAATATTTGCACTGGAGACCAAGATTTGAATTCATCTGGATTATAGCTGGTGGAAACAGCTAAAAAACAAGGTCAAGTTTCCTCCTTGTGTCTGAGACCATTTTCACAGCTGACTGGGTAGCTCACTCATCAGCTGGGCAAGACCCAACATTCTTTAAGTTACCCCTTAAATGAGGTGTGACTACTGCTTTATGTGGGGCTCACATATAAGCTCCTGATCAAGGAGCTGATTTAAAGGAATTTCCAGAGCTGGCCTCATCTTGCTGATGGTGACTATTACAGCTGTAATGTGAGAGCTCTACTGAAAGGAGAGCATAAAGGGATAAAAAGTATGGTTAAGGAAGCTGTCACCATTATGGAAAATCAAAGCTCGAGCAGTAGATTCTGAAAATAGATATGGGGGAGCTCTTTTAGAGTGGTGATTTTAAGACCCACTTCAAGAAAGTCTGTAAGCAACTGTTTTTTCTCTCAAACTTGTATATTTCCTTTCAGGTATGACTTATATGAAATTTTTTGGAAGCAGAACTGTTGACTGGATTAGAAGAACAGCAACAACATAGAAGTACAGAAGCATTCAAAACTTGTGAAAAAACTATCTGCTTTGCTGTGAAACTAAGCTTTGTGCTGGGGAATGAGAAAGAGATCAAGCAAACATCTTGTTCTGGTGTCAATGGCTGAACCCAGTTAATGCTACTGTTAGTTGGAACTAATGTTGCTCTGTCTGCTTCATGTAGCTAGGCAGGGCCACTTGAAGTTTGAATTCCCAACCAGGAGATGAGTTTGCCTTCAAGGGGAAAATATTTACCAATCTCCAATTAAAATTACCTCAAAGATTTTTTTTCTATCCGCATAAGCCTAAACTTGTTTCACTTTATGACAAGAAATTTTAAAATCCTAAAGAAATTGTACTAAAGGGGAGCTGTAACCACTTGCACTGTGCACAGAATAGGAAATATTGAGTTGCCAGGCTGCTTTTGTCTTGCCAAGTCTTCTAAAGTGGTAGGAATGGAGAATCTCTGACCTTTCTGGACAGACGTTTCTTAGCATGGCATCACTGTGCTGGTAGGAACTTTTTTCCTGATGCCCAACCTGAATCGCTCACACCTCAGCATGGTGCTATTGCCCTGTTGCCCCTTGCTTACCCCCTTTCAACAAATTTTGCTTGGTTTGGTGATCTCTGGGGCTTAGTTGCAAGTATTTGTACGTTGCTTTAATCCCTGCCAAGTACTTAAAAAGTACAGTCCAATGAGCATGAAGAATTTTGAAACAGTCTAAATGCTATGATACTTTATTTCTGGGGAAGAATATGAGTTACAGCTTCATTCCTGGAAATCCTTTAACAGAATTTGAAAATCCAAGGTGTCATGATTTAACATTTTTTTTTTTACAACTTGAAATTTTACCACATCATTGTTTATACAAAACTGCAGGCTCAACTTTCACAGAAAATAATCCATCTTCCTCATCATCAAATCATCTGCCTCACCATTAAAAGCCCTTAAAGAGCTATTTATGGGGACAGATGTCTTGTATCAGCAGACTTTAAAAAAAATACTCCAAACAGACTTTATAGCGCACGCAGTAACCAAATGCAAGACAAAGTGCAAAGAACTTCACAGCATGGGTGTGAGAAAGCTTATCTGTCTCCGTATCTGCAAATTACAAGGGTCAGAGCCACGCGGGTTTGAAAAAGTCATAGCAAGAAGGAGCAGATGACAAATGATGCAGCATGGGAATAGTCTGCCAAATTCAGCCATGGGTGAGAGCCAGTGGCACATGAATGCCCTGTTGTCAGGAGGAAATAGGAGCATGCAGGGCTCTCAAATACCAGTTTACTCAGAAATGCTGGAGCTGGGCTCTTCCCACCAACCATTGGGGTACAGCTTCTGAGAAGAATGTTTGGGCAATTAGAGGACTCCAACAACTGGAACAATACTACTGAAGATGCTTCCCATCAAAGCTCTTTAGGGAATAAGGAATAATAAATAAGCACAAGACCTTAGCCATGGCTCTCTTGGCCCTTCAGAACTTACCTTCCACATGAACAAAATTTCAGAGAGCAAGGATGAATCTCCTGATGTATCATTGTAGCCCTGGGAGCCACCACTCTATCAATACAGCTACTGTCGAAATGAAGGACCCAGGTGATGAATCTCACTTGGTTTTGGCAAGAAAATCAACAAGCCACACATGAAACATCCTTTGTTTTGAGACCTTTGTTGGGGGTTGAATTTTTCCCTTTTCTTTCTGTGGAATTTTTCCCATTGTTATGCTAAGTATTTTTGGCTACACCCTAGCTAGAAAGTTTCTCTCGAAGGGGGTGGGGAGAGAGGGAACATCGGAAAATGAGAGGTGGGGATAGCTGCCTGCTCTCTCACTCTCTTGCTCTCTCACTCACTCATGGATTCGGAGGAAGGCAGCTAGTGCTCCTGCCTAGCACCCTTCCCGCAATCCCAATGCCGGGAGCCACGTTTCCTGCTGTCAGACATCGCCCTGCTGCCTTCCCGCTTCATCCTGCTACCTCCAGGCACTCTGCCGAGCAGCACGGCCGACACCATGAGGGGGGAGTCGCTCCTCCATCCCTCTCACCCCTGGGCCGCCATCGCCCCAGCCCCTTCAGCTGTGAGACCTGCCCTGCCCACAGCACCGGGAACTGAGCGCAGGAGAGGGAGCCTGCGGCCAAAAGGGACTGGCACTGAGCTACACTGCTCTGTTTTGGTGTCAATTTTTATAGCTGCTGTTGTTTCTTTTGTTTGCCTTGTTAGATATATTAGTAAAGAACTGTTATTCCTATCCCCATATCTTTTGCCTGAGAGACCCTGATTCAAAAACTATAATAATTGGAAGGGAGGGGGTTGTACTCTCCATCTCAGGGAAGGGGCTCTTGCCTTTTCTTAGCAAATACCTCTCTTTCAAACCAAGACAACCCTTCCTTAACCCCGTGGCAAATTTCTTGTGTCTGAGGTTTTGGGTTTTATGGAGGCAAGCAATGTGTTACTGTGACTTCACTGCTAAATTTACAGGAACTGACTTTGATGTGGGAGCAGAGATGGGACTGCTGGATTATTTCTGGTCTCAAATTCATCACTTTTGGAGATTGTCTCCTAAGGCAGAGCAAAAACAGTTTGTACTTTATAGCATGCATGTACATTGCAGCATGCCTGTTGCACACAGGGCATCCCAAAAACCCAGTAATTTATTTATCTTGGAAGAGGGTGGGAAAGTATCATATTTTTCTTAGTTTAGGAGAGTTATTGTTACAGCCAAGAAAGAGAAAGAATTTTGGCAAGATCTTCACAGAAACTCTCCTTTCCCTCTTTCTTACCCTGAAAAAGCCATTGTTAAATGGCATGCATGTAAAAATTAAACAGTCCCCTTTCAAAAAGGTGCCTCTGCTTAAAGGACAACAGTATAAGCCAGAGTAAACTATGGGCTATTTGCTGTCCTTTTGGTGATGCTGCCGCCAGCAGTCAGGAGGGTGTCTTCTTGCCCAAACCACAGGGTCATGAGCATTTAACAAGAATTTAATGTTTCACTTGAATTGTGGTAACATATTTTTCAGGCTTGAGATGTTACACTGGTTTTTAATTTTATTTTTGTTTTGTGTCTACTGAGAAAAAAAAAATCTAGCCAAGGTCCTACTGTCTGACTGCAGGAGTGGAAACAGTGACAGAGTAAATATGCATCTACCATGGGTGGTTGGTATGAACACGTGAGAGATCAAGGACCACTGTCCACGGCAACACCCTCATTACCTTGGTTTTCTTTCCTGCTGGGAATCAGCTCACTGCTGTTTGCTGACATTAGTGCATTTTTTTTCTCTCTTTCTTTTTAATGCCTATTTACCAAATCTATATCTGTAGCCACTACAGTGGATGTGAAGAACATGAGGCTGCTTTGTAAAACACAGGTCCATGCCTTTTAGATGCACTAAATAGCTCTTCTTTAAAGGCGAGCATATTATAGACTGTAGAATTCATTGTGACCTATTTATTATCCATAATAACCCTTGCAATAAGTTAATTACAACCCTGAGGTAATGGTCAATTTGTCCACTTCTCTTCAAAAGAGCAAAAAATAACTGGTGTATTCAGGAAACCTGTCCTTGGAGGATGGGTAATTCATGCTGTGTACTCAGGAGGAATTATTTCAAAGGCCTCTGCTCCAGTCTTTCACACCAGAAGACAATCTTCCCTCTGTCTCTTTGTGTCATTTAAACTGTGCCAAATCTTCTGTAATAACACTTTTGCAAGAATATTACTGCTATGCAAGGCACCACTTTTTGACTTCCAGGTTTTAAGTAATTAAAGGTTGAGTGGTAGTACAACTAATACAAAAGAAAAGAAACAAAACAAAACAAAACCACAAAAACTCCCTACAATGCTGGTACAAATACTGATTTGTAGATTCTCCTTTTCATCGCCATGTATATAGTCCATCAGACCTGAGTATCTCATCCCACCCTCCCTTTATGTTAAAAACTCTTCCCTTTTGTCCATATTCTTTCAATATAACAAAAGTTTTCCTATTATAAAAATAGTATTTCAAGGCTATGTGTATCATATGTTTAGAGCACATCTTTTCCCCAGCATCAGGAAAGAAAAAACTCCTTAAGAATCCCTATTTTAATTTTCAGAAAAACATAATACTTCCACTGCTCTCACTGCAGCATCCTGTGTGCTGCTGGGTTGTAATTGCAATGCAAAGGTTGCCAAGGTTCCCCAGTCTTTTAAGAATTATGGAGGGTTTAAACTCATACACAGTTTGTAATGGGGCTAAGCCCAGAGCTTTAAGTCAAAACTCAAGCATGCTCATATCTCCTAGGCACAGTGTGCTTTCCAGGCAGAGTTCAACACTGATACTACAACACTGCTGATTTTTTTTGTTGTTATTCCAAGCCAAAAACAGCTATTCTGCCTGGAACCTATTTTCCTATGGGCTTCAGAAAGTTTCTGAACTTTCTGAAGATTTTACCCTCTTTGGTTATTTTACATTTTACCTCCTATCACTATTATTTTCCTGTGGCTCAGACATGGCTATTTCCCTTTCTGGTGAAAACACAGTAAAGATGTATTTTTGAGGGTCAAAAAATGCATTTAAATTTCTCTAGAATTGAGGAAGACCTTAAGTCTCTTACTGAAGTTGCAGGAGGACCCAGATGTTTAAGTACAGTCAAGGTGGTGTCCTTCTGAACTGCAGAAAAAGAGCAGGGTGGGGATTTTGGGGACCCAGTTCCTTTCAAGGTGTGAGTGGTGATAAGTTTGACTCATATTCCTATAGCTGATTACAAATTAGTGTGCAAAACATAGGCATAGGTAAGAGAGGGTCTTGTGCAGATTTGGAGGGAATACGTGGTCAGCACTGGAAAAAAATGCCTGATGATGAGCACTGTATTTGCAGTGTGTTTCTGTTTCTCTGTGCTGCTCTGTGACTGTGGGCTTCTTCAGAAGCCCCTGATACCATGGGGGTATTTGCAGTATTGGCTCTAAATTGTAGCTTCTAAGGACATGCCTGCTTTCTCTTTTCTGTATCTGAGCATATTTAGGCTGGTCTGAGAGAGGACTAAGAATAACAAGATACAAATAAGAAAATGGGAGCTTCGGTGGAGTAACTGGAAAATTGTTAAAGAAATGTCAGGTTATTAAACTTAAATTATTTACAGTCACACTGGGTACAACACTGAAAGATACAGCTGAAGGAATGATGCAGGCAAATTCCAATTTCGGATCCTAAGCCTAGAATGCCTCTAATGTGTATTTTAGGATGTTTTTAGCTCTGAACATGTGAAATAAGATGAAATTAGTTTATTAGCCCTTCATATGCAAACCTATTAATATATCCAAAGTAAGTCTGTAGAGAAAGGCAAACCCCTGATCTGTATACAATGTCTGCACTAAAGCCCTATTTGTCTTTTGTATTTGTATTTGAGCAAATCTCCCTGATGGGTTTCCAATGGGCTGTGCAACATCTAAACCAGTATGCCAGGCATAACTCACATGCTTGCACCAATATCTGATGATTCAGGGCTTGTCCTTAGTCTGCTGGATGTTGAGATGAAATATGCACTTTCTCCAATCTGATTTCTATTTCCAGATCTTTGTCTTGTTTCAGATGATGCCTTAAATTCGTGTTATCTTCCCCCTGGGATGGGTCTGGAGTATGAGTCAGGAATGTAAACTGAGGTTTTAATCAGCAGCAGTTTAAGCAAAGGAAAGGAAGAGCAGCTGCTGGAGTTGGAATAGCTTGGGAAACATGGAGTTATCAACACTATGCATAGCTTGTGCATGATTCACTGTGTGACTGCTCATCAGGCTAGCTCATGAAGCATCCCCCAAGAGGGCTGTAAAGTGACACTATTGGGCTATTTCGCCCTGAAAACTAAAGTTAGGAAAATGTCGATGCTTCTATCAGGCTGGAACATAAGGGCTAAGCATGGTAACATACTTAGCAAAAACCAACCAAACAGGCAGCCTAACTGCCCTGAGCTTCCATGGCTGCCTTTGGAGCACAGACTGCCAGGCTAAACAGGGGCCAGTGGAGGGCTGGGGTTCTTGCGTGTGGCCTTTGATGGTGCCAGATCATTTCCCCTGAAGTTCTTCTTTGGGCCCAGAGGAGAGGTTGAACCTCTCTTAATAGAGAGCATGTTCTTTCTCAAAAGAAAAACCCCACAAAAAAGACAAGTAACCTAAACCGCATGCACATGCACAATATAATGCAATATTTTACATATTTAATTCTATAGTTTAATTCTATTTAGGAAAGGAGGGAGAAGAAAATGCACTAATGTTTAGGAGCAGTGACAGTAGAAAATAAGGTAGGAGGATGAAATGAGGAGATGAATTACTAATTCTCTGGCAATGTCTTTAATCTACTAGAAAATTTTCTGTACTATTTAAGAGTTTCTACTAAAACAATTCCATGAAAGATAGTTGTACTGGATTGTGGTTAAGACACAAGACAAGAGGACCTGGGTTAAGTTCCTTGTTCAGCCAAAAATTCTTTGGGCATTACTCAGCATGCTTAAATTCAAGGTTTCCAATCTCCTCTCAAGAATAGAGCAAGTGGGAACATTCTATTTCCTTATTCCAAGACTATGGTGAAGATGATTCTAATTATTTTTGAGACCTTCAGTGGCCCATGGTTTACTAGCAAATACCAATTAAAGACAGGTGAAAACAGCAGATTCTGGGTGGTTTGACAAGTCAGCAAAATTGGACAAAAAAATAATTTGTAGGAGGACTGATGCCAACAGGAGCATTACACAGCTTGCCTTCAGTAACCACTGTGTTGTTGTGGCAAAGTCCAAGTCTCCATACCTAGATTTAATTTTAAAATGAGTTTGCCCTTTTGAAGGAAGGGCTAAGGCTTAAAAATATATTTGCTGCATCCCAGCCAAGCAGGTTCACTAATAACAAGAAGACCAAAGACAGATTTTTTTGCATTAGAGAGAGCACTTTATTATTTCTCTGCTTTGTTTTCTCTGGAGTCCTGCTGAAAAGTTTTTGATTGCATACAAGTAGGAGATCAGTTGTAATAAGGCGTGTCTCATGTTTCTCATGTTGCTGCCAGGTCTGAGATATTTCTTTGTGACTTTTGAACACTGCTTTGATTTTAAAGGGGCAGTATCATAGATTCATTTCAGTTGAAACAGACCATTAAAATCACTGTATCAATGGAAACGACCCATGCATTTCCTTTTTAAGGACATCTTACTGAGAGGTACACATATATTTAAAAGTACCCACCACCGTTGTTTGTTTCTTCAATAGCATGTGAGTTTAATAAAACTAAAGGCATGACTATTTCCAAAAGCTCTCTTCTTGATCTTTTAGACTGCAATTCTTCACTCCTATGCTACTCTGTATTTAGGTTTACTCTTTCTATATTAATTTTGCCTACCACTTCTTTCGGGCAGCAAAAGTAGACTTGTCCGGGTTTCCTGGTCGTCATTCTTTCATGGCACAAGCTGAGCAACTTGGGTTAACAAGTTAGAAGAGAAAGTTGGATTTTAATTGTCTGTTTTCTATCATATTTGAAAAAGTTATAAAAACAATTCCCTCAATATGCGGTGCTGTAAGTTCCCTTTCCCCGTGTTGTTTTTGGACCTGCAGTATTTTGAATATGACATCTTACAAAAAATAATAGTATTTTTAAAACCTCCTACTGGAGTGCATTTGATTTGAGTTACTCAAAGCAAATGTGGAGGAACTAACTGCCCTCTGAAAATAATCAGTGACAGGAAAGCAGTGGTTTGCTTCCCTCCCCGAGGCACGTTCCGTTCTGCGTGCACGTTTAGGACTTTCTGAGACTCCTTGGAGAATTATGTGCATCTGCCAGCAGAATTTAGCTCCCAGATATCCAGAAAATATGTTTGGACACAGTGCAGTGGTACAACCAGCTGGTTCTAAATTTCTGGTAGGAGCCAGACCTTTGACCAGGAGTGTTGAGATGAAGAGACCTGGTGATGTCCCCTGTGAGGTCCCTACTCCAAGGATTTTGCATCTTCTTCTGGACAAGAACAGCTGTTCAGTAGTCAGGGTACATGATGGACTCTGTTGGAGCAGTGGGGCTTGTAAATACATGACAAAATATCCATTACCATAAAGGTAGCTCATCTCCCCTGATTTCAGAAGAGTAATGCCGTATCCCATTTGCTGACAACTCAATAATTATATAAGAATTTCCTACTGGTTTAATGGACAATCTAACTCCTGGGAGTTTTTTCTCCTGGGAGAAAAATCTGACTTTCTAAATGTAGCAGATGGGGTTTTTTTTAATGCTTCTTTACCATCTTGAGCATCGTATCATGAAAACCTGAGCCTTCAGGTCCTCAGGATTTTTTTATCCTCCTGTTATCAATTCCCACATGTGCAGGTATAGTCCTAAAGTTATCACATTGCATGTAGTTGCTGTAGGAGGATGATCATTTCAGGTAAGAGAATATGAAGATGAATTCCTTAATCAGCAGAGAGCCCAGCCCCTTGTGTGTGTCTGTTACTTCAAAAATAAAGGCAAAACTCCACTCCCTTTATTATATATAGATTATGAAAAGAATTGTTTTGAAATTGAAATTTTATTAAAGTAATCACTGAATCACCCACAAGTAATTTCTCCACCAACTAGCAAAAAATGATGAATTTAAGTTCAGCCCAAAGTGTCTGAAATATAGCGCCTTAAACCTAGTAGCTCTAGTTAAAATCCTTTCTAGACACAGCTGCAAAATGCAACAGCCACATGAGGGAGGACAAGAGGAGCAAGGAATGATAAGATCTATGTAAAATCAGTTTTGCTGCAGTTGCTGATAAAATCTCAAAGGAGAGAGGCTTAAGAACCAGTGAGCCCATGAAAACAAACAATACAAAAATAGTAATTTTAACTTCATTGGTGCTTTTATAATGCAGGTAGTGAAAGAGCTTCTTGTGCATACTCATAGAGTCTGGAGATTCTTATTTAGCTGTGTGAAGAGACAAAAGAGTGAAAAACGACTAAATTCTAAGCAGTGCACTTGATGCTTATACACTGTAGAAAACTTCTGGTATAAAACAGTCTGAAAAAAATTTGCTGCCAACCAGTGTTTCAAACTCCTCTGTATAGAACAAAGTCAGTCATGTGGAGCTCTGACTAGTGGTAAACCTGGATGAAACTTCACCTCAGACATCCTGGAGAATCCTTCTTTGGTTATTCTTGTATTGATATATACAGAGACAACAAGGTGATTAGGATTAAAAACTCAAAAAAGCTACTCTCTGGCCACTTAAGTCTTTAGAGAAAATCAGCCCCTTTTTTTCTGAGATACTTTGTGGCTCGTGATGGATACAGCAACTGTGAGGAGATGGTTGCATCAGCTGCTGTATGATCTCTGTCTTCAGTGGTGCTGTGCTCTGATTCAATCCTTTAGTGAGTTATAGGCTTTTGTGGTCCGGCTGTTGATGAAATCCGCCTTCTTAAAGTCAGCCTTTGGAATGGGAGAAACAGAACAATTCATTATCTTCAGGGCTGATTCTGCAAGGGAAGGGTGGGTCCAGCTGCCTAAAAGCTGAATAAGGAGCCACGGTCAGGGTCTAGGCAGAGTCCTGTGCAGTCACAGAGACAGAACAGGCAGTGCTTGTTCAGTCCAAAATAGATGAGAGGATAATGGCAATTGCTGAACTCTCTCCACTGACTGTACCAGGAGCTTGTTCTGCTAGCTCAGCTCTACAGACTCCTAACTTTTAGGCGATGAATAGCTGAGATTAACCTAGTTGAGATTAACCCTGTCAGAACAAAGAACACTGGGCAATGCCAAAATTACTCAGGATTTTATCAATTTTATTTGATCAAGTGATTTCTGTGGCTTATCAGACTAAAGCTTCAAAAATGTCAAGGCATTAGAAGGTTCTGAAGTTTTCAGTGTCATACCTGGTGTCTCTAGGGGACCCGATTTGCATAGAAAGAGCAACTAATCAGCATTTTTTAAAATCAGGTCTGACAAATGTGTCTTGTAGGCTTTCCAAAACTACCAGTAAATTAATAAAATTCATGCCATCAGGCATATTGCTGTATGGGAAAGTCAGGAATGCAGTTGTAAAAAATCAGAGATAACAAAAGCTAGTTAAGAATTTATATGGCGCAATAGCCTTATTCTTGAATACAGATTTCTGGTTTGTGGGGCAGTACCTATTGAGTGTGATGCAACACTGTTAAAGTTTATGCTAAGAAACGTTTTTGGAGCAAATTTCAACCAAAAAAATCTACAAAGAGGAACAGCTGAATGATAAATGCTAACAGCTTGCTTGAGAACTTGAAAGAGTTTTCGGTTGCAGGGAATTTGAAGTGACAAATTCGGAACAGCAAACAAACAAGGATTGAAAACAGTTTGAAATGCAGGGTGAAGGTAAGGAAGAGGAAATTAATTCAGCTCTGAGTTGAAGAAGCAGGCACAGAGCTTCAAAAAATCCAAACTGGTTTGTGGCAGACTTATGCTGGTCATTTTTTTGTTTGATCTGACTGTGGCAGTGTTTGCCAACACCTTTCCCAGGCCTAGGTTTTGTCTGATTATAGCTGACACCTGGGCTACCAGGCCATGCAAACAACAAGGAGAATAAAACTGCTCTGGTTTTAAAGCAGGAAGCTGCCTCGCCCTGCCTTTGTTTTTGCTGGCACTGTAGTTCCTCTATGCCAGGCTGGTTCAGCAAGTGTGGATGGTCACCTACTCTGCATCACTCCTCACCAGCTGACACTTCTAGCAGGCAGCAGCAACATTTTCATAAGCTTTGCCAGCAGATATAAAACCATAGAGGGAGAGAACATAAACACAGATGAGCCAAAATTAAGGCCATGCATTACATACGCAGGCTTGAGTACAAGTAAATAAGAAAACCAAATTCAGGCACCACTTGAATCCTGTCATAGGTTGATTCTTAAATGTACAAATGCTAAGGGCCTCAGAGGACAAATGAAAGGGTTCTAGGTTTGAAAGAACAGATTATTTTTTTGGTGCTTACCTTTTTGTAAGCACTGTGGAGATCGGTGTGTGACCACAGGGAGTAGAGGAGGACTGAAGCAGCCCTGCTGGCTTTGCTGAACATATTGCTGCCATTTTGCAAAAAGAAGGGTAAAACATATTTAAATTCCCGCATCATAATCCTGGTGCATGTGCAGACTTCAGAAAACGTAACCTCATAGCATTTGTTTTATCTCTCTTTATCTTAAGTGCTGGTTTGCCACCCTTTAGGTATTGTAGCATGTTTCATGTATTGTAGCATGTCCTTACTACTGAAACAAATGAAACATGCCTCCCTGCTTCACTCATTCTTCAAATTTAGGAAGAAATCAAGTGCTTTGTAGCCTACATCTTAGAGCAGCTATCATATTGTGCATTTTCAGCTGAGGAAAATACCCTCAGCACAACAAGCATTTTAAAGAATCTTTCCAGCAAGTAAAATCTCTGATTAGACAAGATTTAAACTATTCAGGGCCTCATGAGGCCTCCTTTACTGAGATAGATTTCCTCTTTCATTTTGCAAAGAGAGAGCAAGGCAAACGGAATAATTATTCATATTTATAAAGCATTACTTATCTTTTGAGTAAATATTGAGTAAATATTGATTGCACATGTTTGCATATTAAAGAACAATTACATTTTGAATCTGTTCTCTAAAATGACAATATATTATTTTTAACTGCATAGTATAATATAGTATTTTTAAGTACAGATCTCTAAGTTCTATAAAATGTATCCCTGTACTTTATTTTAAAGTTTATCAGGGCTGTGTTACAACGAACAGGAAAGGCATTTTGGGTACAGATGAGATCTGATGATCACTACATATATATCAGAATGGAGATAACATTGTGCACTTATCTTCTGAGGAGTTATTTAAAATGCTGGAACCTGGTGAATTTAGCCATGGATGGGAGAGCTGTTGCAAGAGATCTTTCTCTATTTCCCAATCAGTGCAATTCTATTCACGTTACTTGTTTGGGCTGTCCTGTACCTTAAGATGAAGTGTTTTTTCTCCCCAGGTGGCAGAGCCTGCAGTTTCTTTTTTGCCTGGGGAAAGAGTGAGACTTGTGGAGTCTCTTACCTGTCATTCATGCTGATGGCAATGACCTTGGGCAGGCCATGGGCACTGAGGAGCAGCCGGGTGTTGTGCGAGCTGCTCTGGGTCAGGTTGAACAGGGTGTAGCAGATGGACGCTGTGGTTTCACAGGCAATGTCACACCCTGGCGCACACTCAGGCAGGATTGACACCAAATCAGGCAGAACTTCTCTGGCTGCAAGTTGGGAGACAAGTAATTCCATTACTAACAGGTGCAGATTTACCTTATTCCTCCCATTCTCCCTGATCAGGGAGCTGAGTGCTCCCACCACACACTCATGGCTTCCTATCTGCATTACATCCCCACAGTTCAGGTGAAGCTGCATCCACACCACACTGGACAGCCTGTAACTTGCCTCATGCACAATCCATTAATACCTTGTGTGCTGGACTGAACTCACCAGGCATGTGCCAACTGCAGGCTGCCACTTCCCTTTTAAGAAATGTTCTATATTAAATTTATCTCCATTTGATATGAAGGTTCATTTTGCTTGATAAATTTAGACCCTTATAATCTAGAAAACAGTGTGCCCTCTCAAATGTTTTCATTTGGCCAAAGCTTTTCTTTTTGGAATTTGACCTGAATTCATACATGCTTTCAGTCAATCAAAAAGAACACCTTTTGAAAGAGAAAAGGTTTGCCTTAAATTCCCCCAGTCCTCTCTTTTATGGGTAAAGCAAGAAACTAACGGTGAATGTGCAAGATGAAGCACCTGCCTCCAAAGCTTTGTGCTATTCTGTCTTTCCCACACTTTTATAAAGGATTTTTTCCTGATGAAATCCCAAGTTCTTATCAGTTTAATTTCTTCTCTTTCAGAGGGATTCACTACCTGTAATTGTTAACACCATATGGATTATCCCTTTGAAATCAGCTCACCAACATGTTATAGTATTTTCATTAATATGGAATATTCTCTAAGGATCAAACAAGGCCCAGGAGACTCTTCTGCATAATTCTGCAGGAGGTTAATCTGCCCCATGAGCTAGGTGTATACCTGGAATTTCCCCTTTCCCCCTCGCTGGGAACACAAAAAAGGACAGCAAATTATATTAATAGATTTTATCCTGTCAGCAGGAAAAAGTCTAAAATGCACAATAAATTGAAATGAGAATACTCAGAATAGAAATGGCTTTTATTTAGAAATGAGATAATTTAAAAAGAAAGAACTATTTTTTCTATAGCATCTTATAGCTTCCATTCTCAAACAAATTTTGCAGGAAAACAGTGTGGGCTACTAAAGCTTTGTGCCTAATACAAGAGAGTCTGATCTTTGCTAGAAGAATTAGAGATGTTCTGTGATTTCTTGCAAAGCATTATGCAGCTGTGGCAGCACAGAACTTGGCACTCACCTTCCTTTACCCTATTTTAAGCAGAAGAAAAACTCCCTCTCCAAATCTCTGTAGACTTTCTCTGATTGAGTATTTTTGAAAGTAACACCAATGGAAGTATCTGAAGAGGAATACCAAATTAAAAACTTTGTTTAGGTGAAACTCTATTTTAAGCCCTGTACAGTGACTGCAAGTATCTGGTGAAAAATCTACTAAACTGACTAAAAAGCCAGATCAGGGGTTTTTTGAGCATTTCTGTTGTTGTGACACACACACACTGAGGAGGTGAGAGAACACACTTGATTTTAGGTTCGGTGAACTAGAAAGACCTACTTTATTTACACAACAGAGTATTTATAGAATTTCAATTGTGGTTGAGGATTGGACTGTGATGGTAAAACCTTCTGATCGCTATTGGTTTTTTTTACTGGTCTATCAATCCTCTCTTTCACTAAAGAAGAATGCAAACACACACTGTTTACAAGAAAATAGTGTGTGAAAATGTAAAAGGAATTTATCAAAAATTAGAAAGCAACACATTTCTTTTTTTAAAAAACTTGAAACTTTAATGTGAAGAGAGCAGAGTAAGCTCTCTTTGGTCTTTGCTCACCTATGTCATTTTTCAGGGAGATGTTTCGAGACAGGTTCCTGAGCAGTGAGACTGCTGTCTTCTTCACTGCGGGGTGGCTGATGTGCAGCATAGCTCGGATGCTTGGGAGGCCATTTGCCTTTTGAACAACAGTCTGGGCCACTGCGAATGGCATCTGTGGAACAGCAGCTTTGTGTCATTACCATGAATACAGAACCTCAGAAAAAGCCACACACAGAGTTCTCTGCACCAGTTTAAGCATATTTACAATAGTTTTAAGCCAGAGCTACATGTGACTTGCAACAGGAAATGATATATAAGAAGTTCCAAGCCCTCTTTCTCCCAGGTGCTCTTTGGCTAGTTCCTCAGACAGATATCATTAGTTTCTTCAACACAAAAGTGATCTGCTGTTGTGTCAGAGCCCTCCTCTCTCCACAGGACTACCTTCCACAAAATGACATTTTAGTACTTTTAACATCTCCTCATCCCTCATTAGCAAACTCCACACATGGAGATGTACACAGACGGAGAAGAAGATCTGACAAGCAGATCCCATGATCTGACAAGCAAGGAAAAGCTGCACTGTTGGTTATGACTTTCCCTTCAATGTTCTTAATTTTCCTTCACCACGTCAGTGAGCCAGTGACTTGTCAGTGGTTATTTGAGCTCAGTTGCACTGCAGCCCTGATATCTACACATTCACATCAAGAACTAAATGAGAAGAAAAGCAAAAAAGCTGACTTACTGGTCCAGTGCCAGCTGTGAGGTTCTGAAGAGCTCCCAGGGATGCTTCCTGGGTGTAGTTTCTCGTACTCTTTGCTATTAAGGAGAGGTATATCCTAATCAGTGTAGAATGCCAGAGTGATTCAACACCTTTGGGATTGCTCTTTTCCTCAGGTAGTGGGGTGTCCTGCTGCTTCTAAACATGTAAACAGATCAAGCCTTTAGAAACAGTGACCTCTGGCTAAATGCATCACAAGCTGAACTAACAATTTTGTAACTCTCTATGACCAAGTTATTTGGAGACTGTCAAGTTCTGAGCTCACATAAATATATGAAAAATTTCAGTATTTAATGATAGTGGCCAGTCCATCAAGTGGCATATTCCTCACCTAATAAAACATTTGCTATGTCATTGTCATCAGCAGCAGCTGAATGAGAGAACTGGTGTCAAGAAGGACGATCAATAAATTTACACTTTTGGGGCAAGGAAGTGTCACCCTACCAGACACATCAATAACAGACTTTTAGTGAGATATCAGCCTTATTCTCTAGAGGTTGCTACAAGTTATTAACCAAATGAGATGTAACTAATCATGTACTTTACCTCTTTCACTTTTCTGCTCCGAGTTCCAAAACAGCCTGGTGTTTTATCATTGTTAGAAATATTTCTTCTTTGTATATATATGCTCTGGGCATAGCTCTCAGGGAGCTCTATCTCTAGCTGGTAAGAAAGATTGTGAAGAATGCACACACAGTTCTCTGTGGCCTAAAATAACAAAAGAATAGAAATTGAAACCTTTGACATGTGTTGAAGGGACATGTATAGACACGGGAGGAGATTTCATTTTTGGATTTTCAATAACTGACTGCAGATATTCTAATGCCTCATGGAAGAGCCAGGCTTCATGCCTTTACACTGATAAATGAAACATGCCCTGGGACGTTCCTGAGCACAGAGGCCAGCTGGCACATGGGGCTGCATTCAGAATGGGGTGTGTGCCTGCTGGCAACAGTCCTGGAACATTGTAATTTCTGAACTGTGCCTGGGAATTGTTTGGGCGAGTGCTGCTTGACACAGGCCAGAAGCGTGCCAAGAAATGTTTAAGGGCTTTGGAGTAAAGATGATCATGTACACACCTCACCATAGCATCAGCAAGAGGAAAGCTTTTAATCTTCCCCAAGGAGGAAGCATTTTTCTGTGGTAGAATGCTTTTTAAAGTAAGACATTCCTTCCTGAAGGTGGCTAAGATGAGGTCTCCAATTTCTGAGTGATGAATAGTGAATAGTGTCAAATAGCTTTGTTACCAGATCCTCCTTTTTTTTGAAAGTAAAAAAAGGAATGAGTGGTTTTAAGACAAAATGCAGCAGGGAGCTACTGGCACACATGTAATGTGCTGGATTCTCCCTGAAGCTAATGGCACTGGATACAGGGGGATGGGGAAGCTCAAGTAACTAATCCTAGAATAGAGCAGTAAATGTGCAGTAATTACCACTACACAGCACGAGTTATAGCAGGCCCACCAGAAGTGCCTCACAGGCTGGAGCTAACCTAAGTGACAGCTGCTCTCCTCACCCAGCTGAAAGAAAAGCCTCTACTCCAAGAGTCTGTGTTCAGGGTTCACCTTCACTCAGTGATGGGAGGAAGAGTCAGAGAAACTGGCATCTGGAGGTGTCCATGTCCTTGTAGTTACTGGCTTAGGCTTAAGCAGCAAGGAAAAAAAGTGCAGCCTTTTTTTTTTTTTCTAAAAAACACTAGGAAAATTAGTTCTATTCTAAATTATGCGAGTTCCTTAATAACACTGCTACCCAAAGAGATTTAAGTTCTTAATTTCCTAAGGGTATGCAGCATTAAATATATAGCAGAGTAACCAGATTCATTTTTTAGGCTTCTAGCTAGCTAGCACCCTGAGACAACCAAAAAGGCAACATCTGACTCTTCTGTGTTTCAGCATTTCTGAAAGCTGTGATTTTATCTCACTTTTAAAAAAAAAGTAAGACAGACGTTTCTACCTTTCTCTCTGTGATTCTGAAATTGTTTTCCCAGTGCTAACGTATACTATTCTTATAGATTGAAGGACAAAAATACTTCTAAAACTTCTTACTGGACTTTCACCCTTGGTGGCAGTTTTAAAAGCCCTGGAAATAAATTTTGCAGTTACATCACAGCTGTTTCTGAACACTGATTTCTAAACAACAACAGAAAAATATTCACTTGGCAATTTCCCCTAGGAAAACACTTTTCATCTCAAAGAGTACCTTGTCATTGGGCTCATGGTCTGCAATAGCTCCTTGGATATAATACACAAGAGAATCAATCAAGCCCTCACATTCTCTCATCATCTTCCTTCCTTCTGGGCCAGCAGAGCTCATGTTTCTGTGCAGGAAACAATGTGTTGGGGAGAAGAGATTTAGTCAAAGGTATTTTCTGGTACTCCTCCGACAAACTTTTCCAGCTAAATCTTAAAGACACTGAAGTTCAGGTTGATTGCTTCTTTTCTTCAGAGGTGTAAGACAATCTGAGCCTCTTCTAGATAAAACTTTCGCTCCCAGACAAAAACAAATATTCCAGGGAAAGAAACCACTGTGTTTGGATGGATAAGGTAAGACCTGACTTAAATTTTCATCTCAAAGTTGAGTTAATCCTTTTTAAGCAGTCAAAAAAACCCTTGGACTTCTTTTCACTATTCCATTTTCAGTTATAATTTTAATATTTAGGATGGTGAAAATATCAGAGGAGAGATACCTGTAAAAATTTCCATGCACACAGATGTCCTTTAGAATTAATTTACGTACACCTAGCTGGTTCTTGATCCAAGATGACCCATCACCAGGCACATGATCTGTGAGTTTTAGCAACATCTCTACATTCACATGCAAACACCCACTCTTTGCCTTCCTTTCAAGTAACATTCTTCTGTGCTTTGTAGTAAACCAAGTACAACTTATAAATTAATTACAAAATTGATTTAAAAACTCTTGAAAAACCAAACACACACTTGCTGCTTGAAGCTTCTTGGCTCTAAACAAGCTACTGATTTTCGCAGAAGAAACAACACTTATGATTTTCGGGTATAATTATTTTTACAACTCAGCGAAGTCTGAATTATGGAATACTGGAATTATAAATCCAGACCTTACCTTTTTTTTGACTTCTGGAGCTCTGCTGGACAACATACTGGACATTCAAGCTTCTTTGTTTGAAATGACATTAAATATAACCCAATCTTAGCATCCATCAAAACACAGAGGGACATGCTCCTTTAGATAGTTTCAGGCTGCTTATTTTGCATGCTTACTTTGCCCACTAAAAATTACGTCTACAATTCTATTAATGACAAAGCCAGTAAGGTTTAAACTTTCCTGTGGCTTATGACCGTAAAATGAATGTAGCATTTTATACACTGTCATTTCACTTCTACTGTTTTTTTTCCTCTGGGAAGTACATATGCAAGTTAAATACTAAGCACTGTAATTACAATTTTACTTTAGGTCATGATGATAATGATGTCTCTATTTATGAGTTCATTTATTCTCTCATGGAATTATTTATCACAGAATGAATATTCAGATCCCACAACATGGCCTACTATAGAAATCCCTTTGGAATTTAATTTTACCTATATATGTCACATTCAAGGCATGTCACCCTTTCCTATGTTTATGCTGACAGAAGTGTACATGTTACAGCCCTCCTAGTGCATAGCAAAAATAGTTTCTGGGGCACACAGACTAAAAATATGCCAAAGATAAGTGTGGAATTTCCCTCTCCAAAGGCACTTCAGCTGATGCAGTGTTTTGTTTTGTCCCAGTACATCTTCTAAAATCCCCTTAACTTTTTACAACTGATCCTGCTGAATGCTTCTGCAAAGAGAGGCCATACCCTGGCCTTGCTGTCAGCATGAACAGAGTCGAGTAAAGAACTTTTATAGCTCAGGAGGCAGAAAAGAGCCAGAATTAGGGGCACTGTCCTGTTCTGCAAGGGAAATTAATTACTGGGCTCTGTTTCATTAAGAAGTTGATGCTCATCCAGAGACAGATATTAGTGTGTGTCTGTGTGCATGCCTGTATACACATGGTTACTCCTTTCTTCACCTTTCCCTGTTTCCTTAGCATGGCAGCGTGCACTGGGAAGGGAAGAGCTCCTGCTCTCCCACTCATCCAAACACTGCTGTAACCACCTCACTCAAAACAGGGTCAGAGAAGAGTATTTCAGGCAAAACGTCAGCTGACCGCTTAAATTTGTTTGCTTGAAGCTTAAGAAATTCCAGGAGATAAAAATATTATTAGATAGGTTAAAAAAAAAATCTGAGAAGCACCACAGAAATGTAAATTGAAATGTATATTTTTTTAAACACTAAGACATTTTGCTTAGAGAATTTCAAAACTGACTTCATCTTGGTTTCCTAAGATTTGAGGCTCCTGCCAGCCTCTGAGCTTGGGAGCTGGACTTTATTGTAGTGGAGTTCCAGGAGGCCCTGAAATACTCAGTGTTTGCAACATGAGGAGAACACAGCCCTAGGGAGATTGCTGCTTGTGGGGATGCTCTCCTCTAAATGACTCAGAACTTAAAATTTGGCAGCTCCTACCTATGAAAAAACCCTGACTTCTGGCATGCTTAGCTGTGGTAATCCTGGTTACATGCTCAAACTGTGCCATTTGCTGATGTGGATGCCCATATCTGGCTACATGCCTCATTTATCGCATCTTGCATTTGCTGCTTCTGTCCCCTCCTGTACACATGCACAGTGCAACTGTATCTGTAATCAAAATAGCTCTTTTCCACAGTCCTGTGGCATGTGGTGAGGATCAGCTAATTTAATGTTGGGAAATAATATTTTGATCCAGAGTTGTGAGGTAAATACAAAGAAATTCGACAAAGTTTTGAAAGAAACAGAATGATGATAATAAATGTTCAATTGGCTGATAAATGGCACCAAATGAAAGGGATACTCCCTCTAAGCCAACACTGAGTCATGCACTGACTGTTGGAAAAGGTTCTTGAACTGCTGTGAATGGTCCACGTAACTGATAAGAAGAAGGATTTTGCTCCTCGGACTCATTCTGCTAAAACTGGTAATGTGAATTTAATTCAATTACCAGACAACATTTTGGGAAATTCTCTTCCCTTCATGCCTTGCACAGTTCAAAAATTCACAGAGGAGGGAAAGGTACCTATAATCTACTTAGTAACTAGATGTGCCAGGCTCCAAGCTGCTTGTTGGAAATAACAGAATTCCTTTCAGGAATTGGGGGAGCAGATAAGCTGAAGAGGAGGCAAGAGGAGATAAGAAGGATGGAAATAGACTTTAAGGAATGGCAATGCTATGCAAGAGGCCTTGGTTCATAGACTTATTATCATCAGTCCTTTGTTTTACATTCTTTCTTAGAAGCTGCCATTACAAGTCAAAGCTTTTCAGCACACAGGGAGAGCTTTGGCTTCATTTCTCTCCAGAGTAAATAGAAGCAGATGTTTATGCAGTCTCCTAGGCTGAAGTGCAAGGATACAACTTCCTCCAAATGCAGCTTTCCACTGTCTTTGTGGGTCACTGTGTAATTCACAAGAAGCTCAGACAGAAGCTGAGACAGACAAACTGTGAAAAATAATAATGAAAAAGGAAGGATGACTTTTACTTTACTGAGTGAGAAGAGAGAGGCTGGCTGACTATCCTAGAAATAGTTGTCTAGAAAGTTTTGAAAAACTAGAATACATAGGGGCACAGGATGCTTCAGTTACAAGGCAGTTAAAAAGGAAGGCTCTGTAGTGAATTACAGCGGCTTCAGCATTTAAATGTTTTGCAGGGGAAAATGTGATAACTGTGTATAAATTTGGGAAAGTCAAGCATTGCAGAAATTCTGGGAAAAGGTATTTAAAGATAAAAATGGAACCAGTTCATTACCAGCTTTCAAGGTGTGATGCAAACAGCCTTCCACTAAACCTTCGTTTCAGAGGAAAAGTGGTGCCAGAGGTTCACTTATGTATATAAATAATATTCAAAACTATGCATTCTACATGCTGCTGGGATCTTATCCTTTCAGACTCAGAGAAGTATGGGGAAATTATCTCAAAGATTTTTATCCTTTGTATTGGAACTGGAAGCAGAACTTTTATGTGTAGGACTTTCAGGACAAGAAAAAGTGACTTTACCTTTAAAATCCTACAGGACTTGTCTACAAATGTCTGTAATATTCCTCTAGACAGTTTAATACACGAATTTTACTTTTTCAGCTATTGTCAGGCAACCAGTGAAGTCTGTTGATTTGGCTTACTCTGTGGGTCCAGGCAGAGTGCTTTTTATCATAATTCACAACTAAACAAGACTATTACTTATTTTAACTGCCTATGCAGAATTCTGTGGTGGGGACAGCTTCTTTTTATTACATGAAGTTTGTGAGCTGTGGTTTCTGTAAAGCTTTGCTTCTCACAGGGTTTTAAGACAAAATGCAGACCTAGAGAATGGGATCAACAAATCCTTCTAACGTCAGACTTCCTTATCAGTGACTGCATACACCAGCACCAAGATTCAGGACCTCACAATACTTCTGGCAATAACTGCAGACTGGTCTGGTCATGCAGTCATTCCAGTGCTTGGAAGTACCTGCAATATTATCTGCTAGATGTGGATTCACTTCTGCTGCTGCTGTTTTCTCAAAGAGGATGAAGGAAGCTTTAATTTATAATTTGGTAATGGTGTGGTGCAGTGCATATGCTCTCATCAGATGTTAGTGCTGGATTTGGGCTGTGGTTGTCCCTTTCAGTATGGAAATTTTTGAAAAGAAGTTCTGGCATTCTCTTGTAACTAAGTACAGTAGTATGCATAATGTATTGCATCTCAAAATACTATTTTTACCCTCTAACAGAAGCTGCAGGCTATAGACTTTATCAACATGCCCAACAAACATGTTAGCATTACAAAAGGGAAGCCTAATTACAGGTTTATATTCTGGCAAATAAGTAGACTCTTTAAACATATTCATAAGTAACATCATTCCCTCAATACACGCTTTTATTGCTCTGTGGTGTGTTCTTTTTACTGATGCAGAGATTTTTTGTCATTAATACATAAGGAAGGAATACTTCTAGTGACCCAATGTGGGAGGGGAGTCAGTTTCCAGAGATGCAAACTGATTAATTTTAAAAATCTCAGCTGTTTAGCCTGTACAAATAGGTAAGCCTCATTAAAAATTATTCTGTGCTAGAAAGTATGTGGCAATCCTGCAGACCATCTCTACCTGGAAATTTTCAAGCCCTTCTTTTCCTATTTCTAATTTTAGTATTGAAGCTGTTAAAAATGAGAAGGACTAGAATATGGATATCATATCTTCAAAACAGGTAAGGCATCCTTAAGCACCTACATAAGGGCAGTTTTAGAGACTTTTAATTAAGGCTAGAGACCTCACAGCAACTCTGGAGCAGCCCCAAGCACTGCCTCTATGTCCAGAGTAAGGTTAACCTAGGAATCTACTTTCATTTAAAAGAACTCAGGTACTGTTATACCTTATTTGTCACATTAAAAGTTTTGTCAATCTGCTGAAACAAGCTCAGGAAGAACAACACCAAGCTAAACCCAAGAATGACCTGTGTCCCCATCGGCTGCCTCATAGGGAAGAGACAATTCCAGAGTCCAAACACCAAGAGAGGAGCAGCCAGACTGGTTTCTGCACAAATGCAGCTTGGGCTAATTAATATGAAAAAAGACACCTTCTTCATTTCCTAGACAACAGCACTAAGCATTAGCTAGACAGGTTTTATTATGGGTGGTTAATGTTTCTTTGTATTTGGTTTTGAATCATCAGAGTAAATAAAAGTTAATTATTACTTAGAGATGAAGTTATTAGTAGCTACTGACAGGAGTTCCTACATAAAAAGGTGTATTATTGTTGAGTATTTGTATAGCTTACAATTCATTTGTCTTCTGAAACCACACAAGTCAGATACAGAGCCGTCTGCACAGGAAAAATCAATGCCATACACATACAACTACTCTGCTATAGGACATGTCAGCATTGCGGTACGTGTGAGGCAAAATGGGCAGCTTTCCAGCCTCCAAATTCCAAACTCAATTCCTTGTACTCTAATAGAAGGAGTTTAAACCTCAGGTCATGCTTTTGCAGTTGTACATTACTCCTTAGTCAGTTCAAACTATGTCCTTTTGTGCATTTTTAAATGTGTAAACTTACTTAATGTGCAATGACTTTGAACTATCAAAGGGTCCCCATTTTATAGACTGTTAAAGGTGTTTTTATTGAAGATGTGATTTTTATACTTCAACCATTTAGGGGTGTGTTCACTGAGGCCTTTGGTGTTTGTCTATAGTAACTGCTACTATATCCATGAGTCAATTAGCAGCTTGCAGTACTAAATACATAACTATAAATCTATTCCTCCACCCCAAGGCTGCAACTTGCTTGAACGAGTGCAAAAGGCTGGACAGGGCTTACTCTGGTTTAAAAAATGGCTTTTCCCTAACTTAAGTTGAATCACTTTCTAATCAGTGTAGGCACAGATTACGGTATGTTCAAATAAGCATCTTTGGTAGCAGCTGGAAACAGAACACTTTTATGTGCTTGTAGGTACCATTTCCCCTTTCCAAGTCATCTGCTGATGACTTAGAGAAGTGATTGTGGCTTGAGATAAACTCTGTGTATTTATCCAGAAATACTTGTGCAGATCTGTTTTGTCATCACTATTGCTTTGGGTAGTTGTAGAAAAGAGTGCTCACCTCAGGCATCCTGTGGCATTGTAGAAGATATCAGGGTCGGGTAGAACACTTGATTTTGGGTAATCTCTGTCTGGCCAGCCTGAGTAGGGGATGAGGACAGCTTCAGTCAAGGTTTGCAGGGCTTCTCTAACCAACAGGTGCTTCAGCTGGTCATTGGAGGATAGATTCCACAACAAACCTGTAATACCCACAAGAAAATCAGAGAGGCAGAAAGACTCCTCTGTGCTTTGAAAGACTTAATCTCATAGCCCTTGATGTTTATGAGTGAAGAGCCTGCCTGGCACTGATAATCTGAAGAGAAGCAGAAGGGATTGGTAAGTGTTCACCAGCCCTGATCCAGGGACATGGAAACAGGGCAGAAAAAGGGGCAGAGTTATCCAAGTGAATAAAGTAAAATCTCTACACAGTCAGTCTAATGCTCAGCCAAGAAGTGAAATTTTCCATGGCTCTGCACTGTCCTTCTGCCACAATCACCTTCTCCATTACCAAAGCAGCACAAGCTAGGGGAAAACAAACTCACAGAAGGGATAGATGGGAGGTGCAGAGAGTTAACAGGAAACCTGCTGGAAGACAGGACATGTCCACTACCAAACTTCTCTAACACCTGATAGCAAAACTTCTCATAAGAGGGAAAGCTGTTAACACTGGTTGGCTGCTACTGTCCAGACATTAATCACTAAACAAATCATAAAGTAATGCTACAAACCTCGTCTATTCACAATCTCCAAAACAAATTTCAAATAAAATCTTGTAGAACTTATCAGGTTCCATTATGTTCTATTCCAACAGACAATTCTTTTTAAAGTACTCTTCCCTTGGAAAACAACACGTAGTTCTGCTTTTCACTATGAAGACATTAATTGTTCCTCCAACTTGCTGCTCTAAGTTTCACAGACCTTCTCCTCTACACACTGGCGAAGTATTAGTGAATGCTCCTTTCATCAACTCACAACAACAAAATGTTTCTTTTGTATCTCCTTACACTTTGAATTTAATTTCAGGTATTGTGAGCAACAGTAAAATCAAAACAAAAGCCAGCCAGAAGCAGCCCATTCCTTCTTCTGGGATCAGCTCTTCAGCCTCTGAATCAGGGGATAAAAGAATGTACTTTTCTGAAGCATAGGTAAGGCTTACAGGAAATCAGACAAGCAGTCCAAAGGGCACTGGTAAGCAAAGCAGGTTAAGACAGAAGGGCACAAATGCAAGAAATGGCACAAGGACAGAATATACTTTTTAAAAGAACAAATAGATTGGAATTACAGGCAGATACTTAGAATTGTCAGAAGAGAACTTGAGATATTGCTCTCCTTGTAAATTTTCCAACAAAAACCCTACCTTTACCCCCAGGCACTGTGTCTGGGCTCAGAAGGATTCTCTCAGTGGTATTCTGGGTGTGGATGAATTTGTGCACGTTAGAAAACGTCTTTAGGGGTGGATTGTTTCCTTGCACCTGTGCTATATTCTAAGGAGCATAGTTTTCCTTAGATGGTTATTTGGAAAAATGGGTGGGGTCTGATTTCTTTTAATGACAGTTCTGCTTGTGCTGTAATCTTCCCTGCAGGAAAAACTGTCTTTCATTTCTTGTATTTATGCTGCTTGATAACAATATCAGGAGGTTAGCTACTCCCTGGAGGCTCATCTGGCTTACCTTCAAAAGCAAAAATCTTTTGGTTCTTTCATGCCATAGCCGTTTTATTTCTGTTCCTCAGTATGCTCTCCAAATACTATAAAACTTCAACTCTGTCTGAGGTTGTGCACTGTCTCCAAATGACATCCTGTCCTACAATTTCGGAGAAACCTCACTCCTTTCTTAAGAGATTTCTAAGTAGCTTGTATGCCAAAGAAAGGACAAAGCTTCTGTATAGTTTATCTGTATCAATGCTTTTATGAAACTAGCAAATTCAGTGAAATTCAGTGATCTCAGGCAGGTCTGATTCCCCCTGTGAAGAGATCATACGAGCACAGAAATTGCAGAGAAACTGAGCAGCTCTTTTTAGCACAGGGGAATTAGGCAGACTGGTCCACAGCTTTCATCATATCAGCATCAGCACAAAGCTGCTTTGTTGGGGGCAGTGGTTTGGTGTTTTTTGTGTGTTCACAGAATGTGAAGCAGTCATAGCATGTTCTGTAATCAGCATTTATTTCCACACACTTTGGCTGCTCTCAGTCTTACCACAGCAAATACAAGGCAAAGTGCATGACTGGGCTCAGTCTGTATCCTAAGCCTGGGTCTTGAAGAAAATACAGGCCATCAAAGTATTCTTTGAGAACGTAAGATAAAATATGGATTAATGTTAGGCAAGTGCTTGTCTGTATTAATACTGATGGTCCTAATAAACCAGTGACCTTTAAAGATAAGCTTTTAAGGCTGAGGTTTACTTATGTGCACAAGTACTATACTTCAGACAGGTAATGAAGTACAGTGTCAGAAAACTTCTGACTCAGAGTTTTAACTTCCTTCTCGCCTAAAACTTCCTTCATAAACTTTTGTCAGGTGGAGTGCTTTGGTACCATGCTTCCCACACAGCAGTAGAAACAAAAAACTTCCCTCTGCTGAGCTTAGACATCTTTATTAATTAATATTGCATGTTTTCAATCCTTGGCGAGGAGTCTTTCACTTCAGTTCAATGAGGTATTATCAGGTACCAAGATGATTTTACTTATCTCTTATACGGAAAAACATTTAGCTCAATATGATGCCATACATTTGGAAGTCCCTAATTTACAGTCAAAGTAGGTAAGTAATTTGTATGATGTGGAAAGACAAATGGACTTTGGTGCTTACTGGTGTAAGACCAAATCTTTCACATTAACCTTTTCCTGGAAGTGCACACTTCAGAGATTGCTTGTGTGGATATGATATTCCATTAGTCCTGTATGAAATCAAAGGAAATGCAAGAGATGGAATTCATTCATCCAGACTGCCCTTTGCTCTTGTAGACTCCTTGCAACTTGCTAGGGAGCTGGAAGAATTGTTCAAGCGATGGCAAAAAGTGTTCCCCAGTGGCATTTTCACTAAGGTACCCAGTGCATTTTCTCATGGCTGCACATTTGGTCTTGAACAAAGCAAGAAATATTTCTCTCTCAGTGTATTTTTAAAGCTATCCTTTGCAACTGATAGGCATGAAAGCACATAATAATATTTTGCTTTACACAAACTACATCATCCTGCTTGGCATAAATATTTTTTGGTGTCTTCTTTGTTTTGTGAATAAATATTCACGTTCAGTGACAGCAGTAATTGCTGAAAGAAGATGTCCCTTTATCCATTTCCACATTGGTGATGGGGAAGACAGTAATATTCACAATATACATGCGAGTTAACAGAAACAGTCAACATTTTTGTCAGAAATTATGAAACTGCTAGCAAGGAAAGAGCATTGGCTTTCTGGCCACTCTACCATCATTTTCACTGCTTCCCTCACTGGTGTGTAACAGCACTGAGAGTTAAGGCACTATACAGTAAATTATTTTGTGACTCAATTCTGCAACTGATGAGTGTGAAAAACTCTGAAACATTTTAATGTTGCAGAGCTGCAGAACTGAGTTAAAAAGGAGTCAACAATACAAAGCTTTGTTCTCCAGCTTAGGGAGCAGAGTATTTCAAACACTTTAAAGAATGCAGAATTACAGAAGGTCTCAACATGTCTTTGCTTCAGGACAGGGCTGCTTGACAACTTCAGTATCTTTTAATGCATTTTTGTCTTCATAAATTTTGTTCCTGGTTTCTTTAAAGATCACTTGAAATAAATCCCCATTAATTTTTTCATGTTTTCCATTTATAAAATATAAGCCTGTTCTTCCTTTGCATGCTAATTAGAAAGAATGTGGGTCACAAGCAGTGGAATTCCAAGAGACACACTATAGACACACAGGACTGCAGGGATGAAGTAGGAATCTGGGGCAGTGGAGTTTGTAGGGAATAGAATCCCTTTCTATCCATGGCACATGACAGCTCTGGGTGACAATATTCAACAAGGAACTTCCAGCAGGCACTCTCAGCATAGAGTCAAAAAATGAAGGATGAGCTTCTGTGTAAGTAGTAGGCATTAATTATGGTCCTAGGCAGGTCTCTAGGAAGCCTTTCTTTTCTGGAATATCAAGGACTTAAGGCTTCCTGCAACCAGATTCACTTAATTTCCGAAAAAGCTTTAAGAGGGAAAGTTGCAGTTCTTAATCTTTTATTATTGACTGAAAGACTGGTCTTGAGTAAGGACCTTGGCATTTAACCCTACTGGAACTGCTTGGAGTTAGTGACAATGTTTTTGTATTTAGTCACTAAACACGGGCTTAAGTAAACAATCACATACCTGTCCCTGAGAGCTTTTGCACTACTTAAAGCATTTCATGATTGACTGCAAAGAAAACACTACCTGTGATTTGCTTCTTAGTCTCTATCTCCCTGGTGTGCCGCAGCAGGCGGAGCAGGAGTGGGATCCCTTTCTGCTCTGACACTTCCAGTTTGTTGTCATTGTCCTCAAACACCAAGTTTCTCAGAGCACCACATGCTGCCCGCTGAATGTCTTCATTTTGAACCTCAAGGAGCTGTAAAAGTCTAGGGATACCACCAAATGAGAAAACCTGTGAGGAAAACAAAACACAGCAGAGAACAGTCAGATGCTGGAAGTGACAAACTCCACGCTCCCCCTGCCCCAGCAAACATTTAAATAGTTATAGGAACTCCTTTCATTTGCTGCTATTTGACAGACTTGAAGCACATATCATTAATCATTTGGACATGACTATTAACTTCTGGGCTTTTGTACGACTAACACATAAAATCCACAACTAGGGGAGGCAACATGTTTTCATAATTAATATCAGAGAACGGTACTAAATCTCTTCCAGCTTTGCCATAGATTTGTACTCTCTGACAAGACATTTAATCACTCTGCTTTTTAGCTTCCATGTTGGTGAAATGAATATTTGAGGTTTAATTCTGGAACATTTATAAACAGGTTGTTTGGTTTTTTTCCTCAGCAACCAGCCTGATGAAAAGACAGTGTTCTTCCCAATGCAGTGCATTAAAAACCAATACATTATAATTAATCCTTCTTAACTGTGCCACACAGAGGAAACAGTAAAAGCGAGCATCATAATGTAGAGCATTAACCATTGTTAGCCAGCTATCTTCCAAACTACTCCCATTCAGCAAAGACTACTTTTCAGTGTTTAAATCTTCAGAAAATGAGGTTTTGTCCCAAATGAATGAAGGATTTATGTTATTTTACAGTAGCTGTACGGAAACAAACAGTTTGTTGCAGTGAAAGAGGAATCTTGTATCACAAACTGTGATATGACACAGGCAAGCCTGAACTGACTCAGGAATTAATTTACTATGGAAAGTACCTTACATTTATGAACAATTGCTGATGGTGTCCTCCAGCATCTCAAAATGCCATACGGCTTTGTGGACAAATTCACCCATGTGCAGAACCAACAGCACATGAAAGACTCAGAAACCCGATACAAGTGTCTTAAACAGTCCCGAGTTTAATGACAAAAAGAATTCAATACAACTGGCAGGTGTTGGCAACATGAAGAAACGGAATGTTAACAAGGCCTTTTGTCCTTCATGGAGTAAACTACACAGCCTGGCAGCCTCTCCTCTGATCCACCTGTACAAAAGGCACAGTTTCTTTATCCTACTCTGCTGACCTGATTCCCCCTGCAAACACTCAGAAATCACCTGAATGCTAGCAGAATGGAATACAGGAATATGTATCATGAGGACAGTGGTGCATAGAGCATGCTGAAGCCACATCAACCTGTTTTATTGCACTAAATCAGCCCTTTTTACACCAATATTGTAGTTGTTTGGTTTTTAAAAAATATTTATGCAGACCTTCTGTAAGTAATTTTAAGGCATTTATAGCTCCTGTAAAAGGAGTGCTATTTCAACATAATTGCCGAGAATTTACAACAGCTATTGACTGGTCCTTCTAACTTTTCATTGGTAGACAAAATTCACCAAAATACTGAGAAGTTCACAGAAACAGAAAAACCACTAGACCCACAAACTCTCAAATATCAGGGAACAAAAGAATGTAGGCTGAAAGGCTAAAAAGAGGACACAAGACCATGCCGACATGAACAAGTCTGACAGGCACCAAACAGAAAAGCTCATTATAGGATACGTGGGATAGACAGGAAAAGAGAAGGTAGCTTCAGGCTGACTGCTCCAATCTGAACACTACTTGTTTTTCTGGGAAGCTGCCTGAAAGAGGTCTGGATAATAACCCACTTTCAAACATTCAATTCTGAAGCTCTGTCCTCAGTGTGAAGTTAAGGTTAAAATGGTTAAAATAAACAATCACCTTACACTTTAGTGTACAGAACTGTTCAGCAGGAGAGACTGTCTTGGTTTGAAAGACAGGTATCTGCTATGAAAAGGCCCCTCCCTCCAATTTATTATAATTTGGAAATTAAGGGGCTCTCAGGCAAATATATGGGGATAGGAATAACAGTTCATTACTAATATATCTAGCAAGACAAACAAACAAACCAACCCAACAACAGCTATGAAATGAACAACCAGCAGAACAGTAAGCAAGTTCCAGTCCTTTTTCGGCCGCAGAGACCCTCTCCCTGCGCTGCAGTGACCGGCGGTGGGGCAGGGCAGGTTCCGCACAGCTGCGGGAGGGCTGCGGTGATGGCGGCGGCGGCGTCCCAGGTGGGACAGGGATGGGGGAGAGACTTCTCGGCTCACGGTGTCGGTCGCGGTGTTCAGCAAAGTGCCCGGGGGGTGGCAGACTGAAAGAGGGAAGGCAGCAGTGCGGTGTCTGACTGCAGAGAACGTGGTTCCTGGCGTTGGGATGGCTGGGGGTGGTAAGGTAGCAGCACCGGCCGTCTTTCCTCCCACTCCACGAGCGACAGAGAGCGCGACTGCCCAAAACCTCTCCTTTACCTACCCACAGATATCGCGGTGTTTCCCCACCCCGAAGAGAGAAACTTCCAAAACAAAACAAAAGAAAACAAAAAAAAAATCACCAAAGAAAGGGACAGAGAGTCTCTCCCCGCCCTTGTCACTAGCCATCCGTGCTAGGGTGTAGCCAACACATTGTTAGCATGACAATGGGGAAAATTCCACGGAAAGAAAAGGGGGAAAAAAAGGCAACCCCCAACAGAGTCATATTTGTGTTCAGTAGTGACATTTAAAGAAAAGGAAAAAGAGAATATTTTTAATATACCCTTTTGAAAAACTTGTGAGAGACTTTCGAAGTTTCTTGTAGGAGACTTGAAAATTTGGTTAATCTAAACAATGTACTAATGCATGTGCATAGTTCCAGCGAGCCCTTAACATTTTTGCTAATCCATGTACTTTTTAAAACACATTTGTGCAGTCCTAACAAACCCTGAAGCTTGGATAAGTTTGCACTGTACTCAGAATTTTCTTTTTTGGGATATTTCTGCATGCAAGTAAAAAATGAGAGACAGGAGCAACAATATTGACAAAAAGTTCAGACTTCATGATTTATAAAGGCTGAAAGAATTAAGTTTGTTTGGCCTGAAAGAGAGCAACTGAATGGATACACACTGAGTAGGTTCAAAAGAATCTACAGCAAAACACATAAATGCATTTTAGGGAAAATATCCAACATCAGTATCCTATAAGGTTACTCGGACTGCCTTCTTTCTTTTCATGTTGGCACACAGTGCCATAAAGTATAGAATCTTTTTTTCTCTACCTGATTGTAACTGACAAAAAAATAATTACTTACCTTTCTCCTGGCATCTGCTTTTTGGAAGCACTCATGCTGTATGAAAGTCACTGCAGCAAGGATCCTGGGCGTGGACTGAGTATTTTCACTCTTCAGTATGTTCACTGCACGCTCCAGTGTCATCTCCACTTCTGGGCTCCTTAAAAGTATAGACAGATAGATCAAATGAAGAAAGACCGCAGAAAAATTACCAGTCTTGTAAAACTAAGATTTTTGTGGTTTTCATGTAACTCTAGCTTTTCTTAGAGATATATTTTTTCCTTTCCAATAGCAGAAAATATCATAATGACTTTAAAGAGATACTGATATTCAGGGGGAAGAGAAAGTCATAAATAGAAGTGTGGTTCTAGAGGAAGCAAGTCATGCTTTAAGTTATAACAACAAAATGGAAATATCAGTAGATGTTTCTATCAGTGTTTGCATACACTGGATGAACAAAGAATGTAAAAGGAAGGATGAAGAGGTGGGTGAGGATCAAAAGAAGGCCAAAACCACGTCAGAGTGACTATTACTGGCTATGAAGATACCTTGATGTATTCTTCAATAGTGTGATGATTGATTTTTTGTATTTGTCCTTATGCCTTTCATCAGTTGTCTTAGTTCCCATATTACATCTATGGAGGACTCATAATCTCCTTTTTTCAAAAAAGGAAGTTGCTCTTGTTTGAAATAGATGGGCAAAGTCTTTTTTCCGGTGAGAAAAATAAAAATTAAATGGAGTATGTAGAGATCCTGTGGTAGAGGGCTAATATAGAGAGTATCAGAAATATGTGCCACTACTTTCCTTCCAACTTCCAGCATGTTTACTTAAATGATGATTGTGTTAGACAATCATATAAAAAATGGAAAGAGTGGTTACCAAACACATTTTTTTCCCCAGTAAATGGAACATAAAACATTTAATGGCACAATCAGGTGCATTAGCTCTGGGACAGGTGGTTATGCTCCCCAGACTTTTTATTTACTTTTGGTTTCAAACATGTTGCACCCAGATAAAAAAATGGAGAGAGGAAAGCTGACAAGAATGTGAGCATTCTATTTTTTTTTTTTTAAATCCAGATAGTTTTGTAGTAGCAGATGTGCCACTGGCCCGAAAGGGATGAGAGGGCAGTCTGTGACCCACAGTGAAACAAGCAGTAATTGGCAATAATTCCCTACTGCAGAGCTACCAGAATCCGAATGATTTACTTTATAATTATCTCAGTAAATGAATCTGTAGTTAGGCATTTTAACCCAAATTAAAATGAGTACCTGGGAAATATATTAACTGAAGTTGAAACTTCAATTTTTTCTTTAAACTAAGCAGAAATATTAAATGCTAACAATGCTCAGAAAAGTGGAATAAGGAAAATTAGCCAGACCATATTTCTTCTTTTTATTCTGTAGGGGAACTGAAAAACAGGCTTTTCAAACTTTGGTTTTAGTTACATTTCTTAAATCAGCAAAGGTTTTGAGACCATGTCACAAACCTCCATATGTTTCTGTGTCTACCCGTCAGACACAGCAATAATTTTGGAGTCTTTTGACCAAATTCAGCCACCTTCTGTGAGCAGCAGACATCTCTGATGTGCTAAATTGTGGCGTTTCACTGACCAGCAGCTGAAGAGGACTATAACCACGGGCTTCCTAGGGTAAAGGTTGGTACATGAGCTGATCCCTCATGGCACACCACGGAATTTATGTGGGAACTCAACCTCAGGACGCCAAGGGTATCCCAGAGGAGTGAAAGTCCATCAGGAGCCACTGCCAGGCTGAGATGGATACAGAGACGGTGCATTTATAGGCACTGGGGATGTAGCTGTGCCCTGAGACTGACAGCAGCTCCCCAGTCACACAGTTATCCCTCCATGCAGCAGGCAGAGGATAAAAACAACATTCTCTAATGTTTTATCTGGCAGCAATAAGGGATGCAATACCATCTCTGACCCTTAATGGTATTCATAAGCTGCAGCACCCTAACTCTTGACAAAATAGAATTTGATGCAAAGATTCCGTTCCCATCCTCAAAGTATTTACAGGCAAACTTAATTAGCTCTGTGGCTGACTGGCACATGAAGTGACACCAAACAAATGGCCAGCCAGGCTAAGATTGTTAAACAGAACAATGACTTGACAGATTCTGACTTCATCTTACTGCCAAAACATACCAGTTTTGAGACAAATACATATCTAATAATTTTGTGGCAGCTCTCAGCACATTTAGAAGTCAGATTCTGCAAGCAGACATTTTTCAGACAGCTTTAGGTTGAGCTCTTAATCATAAGGATGCTCTTAACTGATTCACTTCACCAGAAGATACAGAGATAGCATCTCTGTACTCTGATTTTTTTCTACTTTGCTTTCATGGCATGAGCTTATTCTTTTACAGAAAGTTTGAAAATGCTTTTAGATAAGTTTCAAATGCCTGGTACATAGCCGGTCCACTTCTTATCTTTGACCTTACACAACTATTTTACATTCTCATAATTCACTTGGAAAGACAAACTGTGACCTGTATTAAAATAAAAAAAAAGGTACAGATTTCTGGAAGAATTTAATTACTCCAAAAGCAAGCTTATCGATTTTTTCCCCACATATATTACTAAGAGAGCAACAAGTAAGGTAGCAATATGTCAGTTAAATGCAACCCTAAAAGAAGAGAATGAGAAATAACAAGAAAACTTAGAGAAAACTCCTTGAACTGAGGAAACTTCTGGCAAACACTGACCCTAAAACCTGGCACTTAAGGGATTATGCCATCACAAAGATTTCCAATAGATCACAAATCTTCCATCTGAGTTAACATGGTCACAATCAAGGCACTTGCACAATGATTCAAGACTGATTTTTACATCTGCAGGTATTAAACTACTTTGGCTGATGCCTGTACAGACAGACAACCAGACTCCAGTATCTGCACCTACAAGAGAAAAGCCAAAATTGCTCCTACATGTAATTCAAGATAAAAATTGTTGATTGTGGCTCAGAAATGCATTCAAGAATGTGCCAAAACTTAAGCAGATTATTAAATCAACGGAATACATGTTTGTAAATTGTCTTACTGTAAAACAAAGTCCTCCCTACTTAAAAACAAAACCAAGTACCAATTTTCAGTATTACTACTCCAAAATCTTTAGCTGTTGTGAACTCTCAGCTGTTTTTTTTGGACTTACTAGCTCAAAGTCTGAACACTTAAAAGTCAACATAATTAATGTCAGATCTCTTAAATCCTGCCTCACCCAGAGATGAAAATATCAATCCAGACCAGAAGTGAGCATAATACCATATATGTTTGCAAATATAATCATAACACACAACATGTAGTTGACAACAAAAAACATCTGATCTGTACATAGCAGTGATATCAGCTAATGCCTTTTCTCACGCAGTAAGAAACTCAGAAAAAGAAGGATAGGTCTTGGAAAAAATAACTTAACAGCTACACATTTCTTAATAATACTGTTGTAAATTACACTATGAATAACTTAACCAGAAATTTTAGGATCCTATTTGAATTATGAAACAACAAAAACCAGAACAAACATGCAAATAACCATCTCCTGTATACGAAGTGGCTTGTTCTGTCCACTGAAACATAAGCAATGGAAACATTCAGAATTGTTCTAAAATGAAAAGATATTCACTCCTGAGGGGAAATTCAGAAATATAAAATCTCTCCTTTGAAAATGGAATAGATTTTAAACATTCTGAAATCTTCTCTGGAAAGGAATTTTTGGTGGGGGAAGTAATTTTGGGAAAAATCCTGAACAACCTTTTCCAGTATTTTAAACAATTTTCATGAAGTCAGGGGGCAGATTTGGGAGTTTTTGGCATGGAGCTAACAGAGTTTCAAATTAAGATAACTCCCTCAGAGCATGTAGGCTGTCATGGTAGTGAGAAACTCTGAGGTCTTGGGATTCAGAGCAGTTTGTATTTGTTCTTGAGATTGATGGTGCTACAGACCTAACAGATATTTCTGCCTGTTTTTTACCTGAAGTTTATAAAAACTAAGAGATGTCCTTTAACCATGAAGGATTTTTAACTGGAAATTGTCAATCTGCCAAAAGCTGTTCCACTGGTGCATTTCTGATCTGTTCTTGTAAGAACCAGTGCTGATACCGTATGGGCTTTTGTGAGCACAAAATTTGCCAATACAATTTTGTGCATTGGGACTTAGGTTGTAAGTTACTCAGTGACTACATGTCTCCTGATAAAATTAACTCTTGGCAAAAGGGGGTCCCAAATTTCAGCAGGAGGTGTAGACCCTGCACTGTACATACACACACTTTTTTTCTCCCCTTTCCTCTGTTGCACTGGATGTGGATTTTTAAAAGCCAGTCTACTTTCTGCCTCCTCTGCACTGATATTTCATACTTGGTGCTGGCTGCTGAACCACAAACTATCAGTTTACTTTCTAACAAACACATTCCTGTGAGCTGAGACAGCCCAGAGCCAAAGCAAGTCCTGCATTGTGCTTACCCGAGCTGAGATCCGTTGAGGGTCACTTGCTCGTTCTGTAGGAAACCATTTCTCCCTGCTGCGGCCATAGCAGCAGTCACTGGCATTCTCTTCCCATCCGTTTCTGCAGTGACACTAGCAATGGAAGCTGGCTGGGAAACTTCCTTCCTGCTCTGTGTGTTTCTGAAGGCAGTTTGGTAGAAGCTGGTCCTCACAGATTGCCTGTTCTGAGACAAACGCGATGCAGTCGGGGACCTCACTTGTCCCATGGCGCTCTCCGAAGCCAGGTAGTTTTCCTTCTCCAGAAGGTTGGTCATGCTGCGGCTGTTGCGAGGCTGGTGGTACAGAGGGACAGAGGGGCTGGGGTAGGGACCATCAAAGACAGCATCACTAACAGTCCCCACGCGGGACTGTCTCTTGAAGGAGCGTCCCCTGTGCACGGAGTCACGAAGGCTGTAACCAACAATCTCGGAGCGAGCGTATCTTGGCGGCACAGTCCCAGTGGCTCTCAGGCAATCTCCGTGCCTCATGGAGAATCCAGCTGAAATCTCTCCGCCATAGTGAAAATCGTTGGACATGTACGCCAATCTTTCTGGATTTCGTTGGGGCGAAACCTCCAGTCTTTTCAGAGGCTGCCTTTGAGCTCTCTCTTCCATCGTCCTGTAAGCAATCCTTGTCCCCCAGCCATTCGTGTAAGAGGATGGGGAGGCAACCTGCTCCAGGGGGCATGAAACAACAGGAACCACAGTAAGGTCACAGCACTTAGGCTTAGTAGCATAGAAACCAAACCAAAGTAAAGACAAAAACTCTAGAGTCTACTCTCAGAATCACAAAAAAACCTGTGAACATTGCCAAAGTTGTGCATTAAATGGGACTCTGCCACACTTCTTTGTACCTCCCTCATGAAGGCAGGAAGAATTACAGTCTAAATATCAGGAGACAAAGTCTAAGCATCCAGTCTTCTGTCAGGAATTCAAAATAGTTGCATAAGTCAGTTATGCCAGGTAATGAACAGATTGATTATTAATGGAGATTTTTCAGTCGAAACTCCTTGGGGATTAACACCAACATCTGCTACTAAAACTAAATTCAAAGCTGTCTAATAGACAGAAGAAAATTAATCAATCAGATATAAAAAATATTATACTGAAGTGTCGGCATATTGATAATAACCTTACTAATATAATGTTATTCAGCATTATATTTAGCACAGTGTTCATTTGTGGCAGGAGCAAGTAAAAAGAGATAGTCTCTGTTTGTCTAGCCTCTTAAAAATTAAGGAGATTGTATAACATTCCACCATCTCAATGACTTCACTGATTTTACAGTTGCAATTTTAGATTATTTTTTCTTCCTTTGTCTAATGGGGACAGACTATACTGGATCACCATCTTGCTTTACAATTTTCTCTTTCCTAAGCCAGACAAATCCACTGCTGTCAACCTTTCTTTGTAGAATGTATCTTCAAGATTCTTACTTTTAGGTACCGTTTGAGGCCTCTTGATTCTCATAGTTTTTTCTTGTACTCTATATTAGACTGCATATTCCATTCAAAGCCTTCCAGAACTGAATCAACTTGGGACAATATCTGACCTTGAAATAGAGGAGTTGTGCACCAATTTTTTTAAAAAATCAGTAAGCATAGGGGCATACGACCACAAAAGAAAGCTCCATATTTTTCATTTCCACATTGTGTTTAGAAATATTAAAGGCATTTTTTAAGGTAACTGAGAAGCTTTTAATTGAGGAAACAGTACTTAGCAGATAGATGCTGGACTGAATTCCCTTAATTTCACTGTTGAGGAGATCCTGAGGGTGACAGTTGACTGACAAAAGGAGTAAAGGTTATAGAAACTAGCAGGCTCAGGCAAAGATCATTGGACATATCTCTTTGTTCTACAGAAGTTATTAAAGGATATCTTTATCTTTTGTTTGGGGATAATTAATGTTTTGTGAAGTACTAGACCTTATGGCTTTTATACTTTTTTCTCTTTTCTCCCCACCCCTTGCCTGGTAACCTATTATTTTCTTGCTATTCCTATGTCACCTCCAGCTTTCCTCTTGCTGCTCTCCTCTGGAAGGAATGGATTCAGGTCAAATATCATAGACTGCAGGACAGGTGAGAATAGAGGATGGCAGGACAGAGAATGAAATGTGTTTAGGTAAATGCTTCTGTCTCTCCCAATACAGAGCCAGAGCTGCTTCACTGACTGTTCAAAAGCTGGGCTATTACTTTTAATGACAAAAAGCCATTCTTGAGTAATCTAAAATTAGAAAGGAATTGCCCCCTTCACACACAGTTATTTAGCAAATAAATGTTTCTGTTCTCAAGCCAAAATGCTTCCAGTTAACTAAATTGATCATGCAGGAGCATTGCTATTGAGCTGTGTTGATTTCCCAGTTGCTCCTTCAAATAGCTACAAAACCAGTTATGAGCTGTGTCAAAAACCCTGCAGAAAACCAATTATTTATCTCAGCATTCAGGCCATGATCCCAAGAAAAGCTGGTCAAAATAACAAAGAGAATTTATGATTAGATGGTTTAGAAACATCATTGTATTTCAAGGACTGTACTGCTGGAATTCTTGTTATGATAAAACAGGTTACAACAGGAGTATTTTAAATGATAAGGAACCATTCTATCTTGTGTAAACAAAAGTATTTGCAAAACAAAAGCAATCTGTTTTTCTTTGGTTTTGGATGCTTAATTCTGTTTGCCTGGGTAGCATGGCTTCTGGCCACCCTGAAGTACAGATGAGATGTACTGATTGAGCTGCTGTCTGGTGGGAGGGATGAAGATCTGCTTTGTCATAGCCTTTGCATTAGTGGAGTGTAAATACGTTCTTTCATTTTCTACCCTGATGCCAATTCTCACAAAACCTATAGGACTGAAAATAGCCCATCTGTATGACTGACTAGAATTTGGCTACTAGGCTCTGAAGTTATTGGAAGGGAGAACATGAAGAGATTTCATTGTAAAACCCTCATCTTCTAAAAATCAGGTTTTAAGAAGAAAACAAACAAGCAAACAAACTGTGTAACACCATCTAAATGCTATTATTTGTGGCAACAAAATGAATAAACTATGCGTGTGATACTACATTTATTTCTACTCATTGTCTTCCTTTCCTCACCTGGTTTGCCTGGTAATATGAGAAACTGTAGGGAGACCTTGGTGCAAAATCATTCTCAGTGATCCCCATGTTGTAGACACGCTCTGGTACACTGGATGCACGGTGCAGGCTGCCTGGAACCAAAGACTAATATTAGTAAGATCTTACCAAGACATGATATTGTTATAGAGGATGATACACAGTACTAGTGAAAGGTAGCAGTCAGCACTGACATCTATATAAGCTGAATTTGAACATGGAAATTATAGAGGGATATTTGCATTTTCCCGAGGATACAAGCCATTTTTTTTCAGTTCCCCATATACTTTACCTAAGAGTTATTTTTAGCTTTTAGGAGTCTAGTGACTCGTGCAGCTATGAAAAATGTTTTAGCAAAACAAGCTGATATTTTAAATATCCCAGATAATGATCTGATTAAGTGCTGAGAAATAGTATCACTGAACTAAGAACACTTATTTTTCAGTGCAACCACTTTGAATGTACATGCAAATATATAAGTGCATGGTTTACACTGGCTGACTATGATATGCAAAGTACCCAAGAGATGAAAATATTGCAGCTGTAGATTGGAGCTGAGAAACACGGGTTGTATGTGTTACTGTGCACCCTAGAGATGCAGATTTCACCATGTATAGTTGTAAACAAACAGCACATACTGAATGTAGACTGTTTATTTCACAGCTGTCTACCTCAAATGCTGTTGTTTCTTCTCCCTCAGGGCTAATTTTTTTGACAATGTATTGGAACAAATACTGCTTCACTAATCTCAATGCTCCACCCAAACAGCCCAAAGAGTCTTTGAACAAACTCTAGGGCTCATGGTACTGCAAAGTTGGGTTGTCCAGTGACACTTCAAATCTGCACCTGAAAGGTTCACTAATCCTACAAATAATGTCAAAGATCCACAGTTTATCTGCTCTTTTTTCCCACGACCCTGCTCTGAAAATAGAGCAGTGTATTGTGATTATTTCTTCCATTAAAACCCCAAACAGGCCAACAAAACCTTCAGGTTGTTCCTTTTTTTCACTGACAGAATGCATTTTCAAAGAGTGAGTGCTTCTATTAATGGAAGCTTTAAAAGCAACAGATATTAGTGAAATAACTATTTATGAGATTCCTATGTCACTATGAGAATCTGCATATAAGAATATAATTAATACAGGTTTAAAGAGGTGAAACAGAAGTTGAAAGCAAGACCTTAAATCAGTCATAAATGGGCCTACTAGGCTGAACAGGTAAGAGTGGTCAATAAAGAAGTTAACTAGCTATCAATTTTCAAAATAGCAAATATTACCTGAGATACTACAGAAAAAAGAAATCTAAAGAACCAGTCACTGACTTTCCCAAAATGCTGAAGACCAGATTTGTGTATCTGATAATATAGTAAAATGCAAAACAATATAATGGCAGACTGTGATAATTGAGGCCTAATTCAATCATAAATTGCAATTATTTAGCCTTATAATCATACTTCCAATTCTCTCATTTTGGCAGACTTAAACACATGTGAGGTGATTTGTTAGGACACATTCACAGTAGTTTCGTGTCATGAGAGTGGAATGGTGCAGCTTGGTCAAACTCATGATTTGGATTGTAATAATTCTTTCCTGACATTACAAGGTTTCCACAGCCCACGGGTTACCTAAGTACATGAGAACGAAGCAAGAGGAAGCTGTTCTCTTATACTGCAAAAAATTCCCAGAAATATGCACCAACATCCCAAATCTACAAATTTATATGGATGTCTCATTTGTGTCATGTAATTCACATAGCAACATACTATTTCAGGTGCCCAGTAAGAGTCCATTTCAGCTAAGTGCTGGCTTTTTGAAGATTCAATTTCTTCATTGCTCCATATTAAAGGACTTTCATGCAATAAATCTTGAAATATAAATATCCACACATTTCTCTTTCTTTACAGTTTGCATTTTTTTTCCTTTTTACTGTACTTAGTGAGAAAGTATTCTCAGTTATCTACTTAGGGCATAAAGGCCCTTCCAGCAAGTAATTTTTGTATTATTTTAGGTAACTCAAAGTGTGCCTTTATTAAAAAAATAATTCAAAAGAGAGGATAAGTTAAAAATAACAAGGCCATCCTTTAACTGTTTGAGGATAAAATACGTATCTAACAGTTCTCTCCTCGCAAAAAGAAAATACAGTCAATCAAAAAATGTACCATGCAGTTTTCTTTCATGCAGTCCCCTTTTTTCACCTTCAGTCTCCCTTGTGAAATTATCCATCAATAAAAATTTTTCTCTTTCAGAGACAAACATATGTCAGCCTATGGAATGTCACTTTGCAGTTATCTCTTGCTTGCTCTTATCACATCAGTAAATTACTTTGCTGGCCTTTTACCTGTAGATTTATTAGGCAGACATAAAAGGCATGCCTTTTAACTGTGGGCTGGTTACTTGTGCCAAAAGTCAGTGTGATAAAGGAAAAAGTGGGAACTGAAATGCTGTGCCTTTCCAACAGTTATGAGATGCAGAATTGGTGACCTGATCAGAACATGCCTGTGCCAGCAAGGCTTCCTTCAGTTTATTTTCACCGTACTACAAAAACCTTACATACCCAGTGCACTGTTTTGTTTGATTTTAAAAAGCCATGAATTATTATCTTTTAAATTTATGTAATGTTCTCATTTACTGTTAGGACTAATACTTTCTGACTGTGATCCTCAGTGTTTAAAGTCCCACAAAAGCTCTCACCTCAGGAAATAAGCACATGATGCAGTTACTCATTCACAGGGGACAAACATATTTGAGAGGCCATAGGATACCACACTTGATTTCCAGCAGCCAGTCAGGAAAAAAAATGAGCTTGCTGCAGGCCCTGCATCATGTCTGTCATCCCATAAGGGTATTTTGGACAATTCAGGCATCTCAGGCAGCACAAGACACCCATGTGTGGGCAATTGAGTGGAACTGCTTATCAGTTCCCTCTCCCCTGTCAATATGAACTAAAACAGCTGAGGAACACCTTGGATGTGATCAGTGGAGGAGGCAAACTGAACCCCTGCACTCTTTTCCAGGCCTAAAATAAAAGCTGTGCGCAAATCACCTAATATTGCAACAGTTACAAGAAAATTCTGAGACCAGAAAAAATAATTACAGTATCAGGAGGCAGCAGGCTGTACAGATGACTGAGCAGAAATCTCATCTGTCTCCACAGAGGCTCTTCTCAAGGCCCCTTTGCTCCCCTGGATGTGACAAGCCCAACACCTCCCAAGACTTGGAAATTTCTCCCCAGCAATCACTGCCTATGTCTGCAGACAAACCAACCTAATGTTTGCTTTGCTTTCAAAAACAACAATGACAAGAAGTATCTCCAAGATATCTGGTAAAGGAAAAAGACAATTATCTCCACTAAGGAGCTGGATGTATCAAAACTGCCTTTAAGCAAGGACAGTGGTAACTCTCTGTTCTGAGTCTTTTTCAGTAGTTTACTATTCGAATGGATACCATGAAAGCCAAATTTTGGCTTTGAACCTCTCAGTGCAGTAATCAGCGTAGCTGTACCTGCACACAGCAGTGTAACAGGAACTGAGGGACAGCCAAACACGCGGAGTGCCCCCCTGCCAAGTGCTCATTGTCCGCTCGTGCTCAGGGCACCTGGCTGGTCACCACCCCACGGGGACTCCTCAGCACTCCTGGACTGACACCCTTTCATCCTTTTCTATACTTCAGCACTCGGGATGGACTGAGATTATGACATTTAATAATGGCATATCAAAACCATCACTGACCCTCGAGATCAAAGACTCTTCCTTTTGATTGTATGCCTTCATCACTCTGCTAGCACATGCCTGGTCCTACAGGAGTTTTTATAAATTTTGTGTTGGTTAGGACATTTACACAAGGGCTCAAATTTAAGAAAAAGATGTCTTCTAGCTCAGGAAGCAAAGGCAAGGAATGTAACAAAACCAACAAAAATTGAAAGTCAACATGGATATTTTTTTCTACTTCCTTATCCCAAAAAGATAGAAATAGACAATTACTATGCAACAGTTAACATGCCAGCATTCTGTAATATAGAAAGCTAAGGACAGAAAAGTGCCCTGAGTCCTTAAAAGCAATTGTAACAACAAAATACCAAGAATTTTAGAAATTAATAAATATGAGGAATAAGTTGATTTCTACCGTCTTACATCTTATGCTTTTTATTTGGAAATCACATAGGATTGAATTCTGCTTTAATTTTTTTGTTGTTTGTTTGGTTTTGTTTTTGTAAAACACACTGTGTTTATAAAACTTGTTAGCAAAAAATCAGTACACAGCCAGCAGTTCACTAGACTATTCGACATTACTCAATTCTGCCCCTGATTTTACAGCGAGGATCTGATAAGGATGCCTTGAAAAGCCAATCAAAATCCAAAAGGAACAAGATCAGAGGCAAGTGGACTCGTAAAACAGAATGAAGTCTAAAAGATTCCTAAAATGTACATAAAATAAAAACAGCATGTGTGACAAAACATCAGTCATTAAAGTCTATGATTCCAAATGCTTTGATACTACCTACCATTGTATTTCCATCCTTAAACGGCATCCAGAAATTTGATATGACTGCTCTGGTTGCTCAAAACTTCTAAGGACAGCCCAGTCTTTAATTTATAAAGGCTCAGCAGTGAATAAACTGGACAAGTTGCAGCTGTTGTTGAACTGCTTGAAAAGCTACTAAGAATGCTTGACAACATCTTGAAAAGAGCTGAGGACATATGTAACTTCAATCTTTGGTAGCAGGTGGACTCGTCAAATCTGAAAACTACTGAATTTCTATTATCAGAAAGAAACACACCTTCCAAAAAGGGGAAAAGGGCATGGAGCAACAGAGAGTATGGGGGTAGGAGGAAAAAGTTTTTCCATATAAAAGTAGTGCTGAAGGCTAAGCAGACACATCTAATTTAAAACTCTAAGGAGAGATTATGCTGACTGACAAACTGCTTCTTGTGGCTTTAAAGTTTCCAGCACAGTCAGTAGAAAATGGGTGTGCACCGATGACACCGGGCAAGACCTTTCCTAGCACTGATTATTCATACCCAGTGGTAATGTGCTTGGCTAATTTTAGGCATGCATGTGAACACTGTGGTTAGGTATGCACTAAGTACCTTGCTGAGCAGAGTCTGAAATACTCCTACAGACGGGACAGTTATATCACAGGGGACTGCTGCTGCTCCCTCTAAATCTTTGTAATCCTCCCCTGCAACTGCAAACAATATAGGAACCGTGATGAATATAGCTAGAAAAGGGCTATACTACACAAAAAGGGAAGCTTTTGCATGTGAAAGAGTGCATATTCTTTAAAAGTTCCCTACACATCAGAATTCAATGTTTCTCAAAGCATGGCCCAGTTTTGAGCAAGTCTATATAGAAAGCACATTGGGACACACATGCAAGTATGTGTATATTTTTCAGGAAAGTGAACATATTAAGTGCAAGACTGGCTATGATTCACATTATATGTATTTAAGATACAGACAGATATACATGTATTTATACATATGTATAAATTCATGGAATGCATTTAACTTTTAATTATTTTTTTCTGAGTTTTGCAGTGGGACAAAAAATTTTACAGCAACTTGCCAATAAAAATATGTTTGAAAGAAGAAAAGTTCATTTTCTGCATGAACAAGACGAGTTACAGACATGTCGTTTTCCACCCCTTATCCTGAGGTTTAAAAGTTCTGGTGTCTCAGAAATGCAAGGGCATCAAATACCTGACCTTTAGAAAAACAAAGCAAACCAAGATAACTATCTTGGTTTATTATAACTAATACATCAGGTCTGTTAATGTACTGCAGAGAAGCCAGGATGACTTGACAGCATGGGAACTGTGTTTTCATAGTGTTTTATGCATGGTTTAGAGACATGAGCTCAGGTTCATGACACTATCATCTATAAGGTATTGTTTAAAAAGCTTTTTGCAGGCTCTCTGCTGAGAGAAAAGGAAATTAAGCTACTCTAAAAGTGTTTAGAAACCATATTTAAATGACAGCAGCCAAGCTAAAGACTTGCATGTTTATCTGCACATTGTACATCCATATATGTGATTTGTACAACTGCTTTCTACAAGCAGAATATGTGCATTTTTGCCATGAGCTGTTTTTTTAAATAGGGGCTAGACAGAGAACAAGAAAATATTCATCTGCCTGACTGTTAAGATAGATAAGTGAAGTATGGTTATAAAGACTTTTGTCTCACAGCTTTTAGCAAATGAAAGGTGACAGCCTCTTTAACAGAGCAACATGGCATGTAGCCTGAAAATCAGTCCTATCTTCCCATTAAAAACCAAAATTAAAGTCTCATGGTATATAAAGTTTTCATGAATAGTTAAGACTAAACCCCTTGAGCATCTTGCCTTTAACCCTCAGCACCTGGCAGTCACCCTGTGGGTGCCTGATGTTGTGGTCAGGCTCTGCCTGGAGCACAAGGTGTGGCTGCAGATTTCCTGACGGGTCTGGCCTCCTGGCTACAAGATCTTGGAAGCGAGGGATGATTGACGTCAGTTTGTATCACGCATGTCAAATAACTGGGTAAATAATGTCTGATAGCATTAGCGTTCTATGCTTCCCATTTATGCCTTTCCTAGAGTTACTCTTCCGAACTTTTAGTGGGGTTTTCTGCAGTTTTTAATTTTTTAGGTTTTTTTTTTTTTTAATTTTTCTTATTTCACGGCTAAACAAGGCAAAACTTTTCCTACGATTCTTCCCATTTCACTTCGGAAACAGGAGCAGTGGGTAAAGCTAAAGGCATTAAAGTAAGCACATGAAGCTGCTGCTGGATTAGGAGAATTTCGGCTGGGTTCCCCTCTCGGGCAGCGGAGAGCCTGGAGTGGCCCCGCCACGCACCGAGCGACGGCAGAGTTGGAAGGAAGAAACTTCTGACTCGCGCCGATGGGAGAAGAGTAAAAGAAGAAACGACAGAGCCAAGATTTTCTGCCCGAGCAGTCCGCAGGCCCCGGGGCCAGGACGCCGCGGACATGGGGCCAGATGGGCTCCCATCCCGGAGCCGTGTCCCGGGTCCCTTCCCGTGCTTCCGCCGGCACCGCAGAGCATCGCGGGGCGGGCACTCACCATTGTACAGTGAACCCCGGCTCTTCCTGGCCAGGGTCTGCTGGACCTGCCGGTGGATGCGCAGCGCCTTCTCCTCCCCGGCGCGATCTCCCGAGAGCTTGAGCCGGTCCTCGGAGGGCAGCGCCAGGCTGGAGCTGTCCAGCTCGCCCAGGATCTGCTGGCCCAGCACGGTGCGGATGTAGCCCTGCTCGGGCCCGCGGCCGGCCATGGGCACAGCCGGGCAGGACTCGGCTCCACAGACCTGTTGCGCCTCTGCCACTTCCCCTGCGCCGGAGCCGAGCCGAGCCGCGCCCCGCCCGCCGCACAGGTGCCAGGCACGGCCCCCTCCCCGCCCCGGCCCGGCACACGGACCCGCCTTCCCCTTCCCTCTCCTTCCCTCCCCTCCCCTCCCCTCCCCTGCTCGGGCCCTCGCTGCTATTCTGCTTCCCTGCCCTGCCCGCCGCGGGGAAAGGTCTGGCGGCGCTGCCCGGGGCTGCCCGGCACGGCCGAGCCTAGCCTAGACCAGCTCAGCTCCGCCCAGCCCAGCCCAGCAGGGAGCGGCCGCCGCCTCCGGGAACCGCCGCCTGTCCCTGTCCTCCGCGGGGACAGTCCCGGGGCTGAGCTCCTGGGACCGCGATCGCGCCTTTGTGTTTGTGTTTGTGTTTGTGTCGCACCCGCCGGAACACCGAGTTCCCGTGGCACGCGTAGCCCCTCGGTAAACACGCGGACCCATTTGAAACATGTCAATATGCGCTCTTCTCATGTGCCGTCCCTCATAGATGCTTTGCATCACGGTATATATAAGATAATTCCATATTCTTACACATTTACACATTTTGTATGTAAATTTCAGCCTGGAAATAGAAGATGCTCTAAGCGCGATGGTCCGTGCTGTGAAGACCAAACTTTCAGGCGGGAGTGGTTATAGGGCTGCTGGCTTAGGAGGTTTTCCTGCTGTCTGGGTTTTTTCCAGGCTGCCCTAAGGGGTTGGAGAGAGATGAGTTGCAGCCTCCTCTCCGTTTCGTTGTAAAGACGTGATGAGAGAATTGCGCAATCCAAGCTTGGAAAAACCCCGACTGGCTCTGCCCCTGCCATCGTGAGCGGGTTTTGCCCCCTGAAGTACAGCTGGGAGAAGGCTAAAGTTCTCACACGATCTCAGGACACAGTTTGGAGTTAGTGTTCAAACACTCTACTGGCAGTGGGTTTAAAGAAGGAACAAGGAAACCTACAGTGTGTTGGGGAAAGGAAAATGCAGGCTTTAGAAAAGGAACTAGGCGATCCAGGGTTGCCCAATTAAAAAAAAACAAAACAAAACAAAACAAACCACCACAACAGCCCAAATTTCACCAAACTACACAAGCTCTAGGTATTTCAACAGAAAACCAGCCGATTCTTAATAGCAAATGAAAACTAATGTGGCTTTCAAGTTCACATATTGCTATTTCAGATACATGCTGGGACTCAAAATGAGCTACTGAAGCTTTTTTTTGTACCAAATTTTAGGCAGCAGTGAGGGTACAGATAGGTGGCTGGGGGGGAGCTGGGGTGATATTTTTGACTTACACTGTACACTGTAACATAAAAAACTAGGCATCTTCTCACAAAACTCAGAGTGGGGAGGAAAAACTGGCTCCACTTGAGTCCAGAATTCTTTTACCCCTGATTTTTTTACTCTTTGTCTCTCTCCTCTTTTTTCATTTAAAGGGGGAGGGAGCTCTGGTCCTTCTCATCACTTGGACTAAAGTCTCTCCCCTTTGTTCTAATGTGGCACCCACAAGAGAATGATACGTGAGAATATTTTTACTGGTTGAGGGAAAAAGAGTGACACACTCCTTCTGCCCTTATAAATGGGGAAAAGTAATATATCAGAACAGAAAGGTTGGAGATGGTGGGGCAGAGGGGGGAACCATCTGGGAAAGAAGAGCAGGAACTTGTGGAGAGGAGGGAATTGGAGGTATGTGGCAGAACTGCAGATAACAGTGGTTCCTCAGGCATTCAGCTTTTTTTTTTTTTTTTTGCTGTGCAGTAGGACAGGACTAATTTGCACCCTGACCTGTTAATAAAGCTGTGTTCATGTCATCAATCACATGCTCCTGATGAATATTGGCACAACTGGGATGGGCAGGAAATAATTGTAGCAAAAAAGTGCAAGGGTAAAAAAAAAGAATGGACAGGATAGGGTAAGAAAAACAATGGGGAAGATACATCACAAGTAGAAAGGAATGTAAACTATGTCAGAAGCTATGTTAGACCCTTTTGCTGGCATGCAGACAGTCACAAAAGCATTTCCAGTACACAATAGATACTTCATTCTCAGGCAGTATAAGTGAGAAGATTAGAAATAGTCTAAAAAATGTGAAACATTTCCTCCCCTCCTCCTTTTCCCTGCCCTCTTCTCCATTCTATGACTCCAGCACAAACACAAATTCTGGTTAGTTTTTAAAGTCAAAACCAATTTGGTTTAACACAAAAAATGCACCTGTAATGGATTTAATATTTAGAAAATATTCTTGTAGATGGTGTGCTCGGGTGCCACTGACACCACATAGAGGTTTACAAATTCTTGGCACATTGTCATTGACTCTGTTGGAAGTACTGTTGAATTGTTATTAACGTTATTTAGCAAGTATGTACATTCATTTGTGCTTGTGATATCCGTGGCAAAAGAAATAGCAGTTTGCTATTTCTTTAAAAATCTTTAATTGGATTTCTGAGATGGATTTCTCTCCTTGTAACTAGGAGTGCTGACTGGAAAATTGGGGGTGGGGGAGGAGAGGAGAAAGAAAGAATTTTGCCTGCACAGCAATTCAGAAAATTCTTAGCCAAGATCTGAAATAGACATGAATTGAGGTTTTTTCTTAGCTGAAGAAAATAAACAAGTATCATGTAACTGACTGCCCCATCAATAGCAATTCCTTGAAGTTGATTTATTTTGGATTAATATCCCATCTCAACTGAATTAAAAAAAAATAAAAAGCCCCAAGTCTTTTGAGAGTGAAATACTTTAGCAGTGTCATTTGCAGATGGAAAGCAACATAGCTGGGGTTACCCCTAAAATATTCTAACTTGTGATGCATGTTTACTCATTAGATATTTGAAAAAGAGAATTGATTATGAAGCATATGCTGATTAAGGGATGTGGTATCACATATAAAAACATTTGCTTTCAGCCAGTGTCTGATGCAGTCAAGCAGATTAGGAAACCAATTTTTCTTTATATGTATTTATTATTCTTACCAGATGTGCTTAGCCTAAACCACATAACCTTTCTCCATCAGAACTTTCCCACAAATGACATTTATATGAAAGTTGTGGTGATTCATTCTTTCACTCTTTTTTCCCTTCCCAGTCCCCCTCCCTCCCTGTTAGGACTTATGGAACCAGCTGGGTTTGGACCCTGGAAACAGATGATTTTCAGCTGCAGGAAGAACTGGTGTAAGTATGAACACTGATGTGTTCAGATTAAATGTGAAGCAGCCTCTTAAATACACCCAGAAATAATCTGTGTAAATCTCTAGGACCACACAGAAAACGAAGTGCCATTCACTCGGGGTTTGGTTTCCACCCCCACCCCCCCTTTTTTTTTTTATTTTGGATGCCCTGGTTGAAGTTGTTATATGTAAGTGCCGGCTAGTCAGGAAGAGTAGGACTTTTTTTCCTACACGTGTCCTCTTCCTTCTGGTTGGATTTGCGTGATCCCCCCGAGGGAAAGGGAAGCAGCTACTCCCCAGCAGGAAAAGCCCTTGGAGGAGCGAGAGGCCACACTGCCACCGCGTGTCCCCTTGCAGGAACGGCACGGCCCACCAAGCCGGCAAAGCACACTTGGACAGTACACGAAAGGGCTAACTGCGTGCTTCATGCTTTAAAACCTGAGATCCGTATTTTATTGCAATTATTTTATTGCAATTTTTTTTGTATTTTTTTTCCCCACTTTAGCATCATTTTTGGAAGCAGAGAAGCAGAAGATCCTCTATACGGTCCTGTAATTTAAAGTAAATACGTTTTTCTGAGACACCTAGAGGAATAGTGCTATTTTTCCATTGGTAAAATGAGTGTGATAGCAGTTCTCTGCCTGTAAGAGATATCGCAATAAACAAAGTAAGGGCTGTGATTGACACACTCTCTCTGACCTAGACAGAGTTCAAGGGAGCAGCAAATTGCCTGAGGAAAGGAGAACCACAGTCACACACACACACACACACACACACACCCCTACACACACGATGAAAATTATTGTCATTGAGATGTCACAAAACTTCACTCACTTTGATAAGGTGGGTGTGGAACTGCTGGTTTTGAAAATCCAGTCCATAGTCTAAATGACTTGAGCATTGTCATACCAAAACTGCTTTATGGCCGTGAGCTTGGCTTTATGTCTTAAGAGAGTCAAGGACTGCAGATAACAGTGGCTCCTCAGGGTTTTTATTTTATTGTGTAGTAGGACAGGACTTGCCAGCATTCTGACCTTGTTGACAAAGCCCTGCTCATTTCATCAGTCAGGCCTCAGTCTGTTTCTCCCTGCAGCTGGAGGTGTTGGTGTCTGTCCTACCTAGAGCAGGGTGGCAGCTGATGCTGGCCAGTATCGTAGCCCTCAGGTAAAATCTCTGCCTGAGCCAAGTCTGAGGAGCAGTTTTGCGTGGTGTCACTGCCACACAGTGCTTGATGTGATGGGAATGGGGTGATCCTGCCAGACATCTGTTAGACACCTTTGCTGGGGTGCATTCAGCCAAGGGATAGTTTTCAAAGTCTGTGCCCAGCACAAGCTGTGGGGTTAGATTGTACTCTGTTACAATAGAGAAGTCAGTCTCCAAGAGAAAGTGGGATGTGTTGATGTGGCTGCCATCATGTACAATGACATCTGTCTCTCTGATGCTGTAAAAAGGTTTTGTCACAGTGAAGGAGACAGCAGAAACAGAGGGAACTGAGATAAAGTTTTTAACACACCTGACTGTGAATAATCTCTGTGGAGATTCCCCAGATAAACCCTGGGAAATGTTTTACTTAATAGTAGGGTCCTCTACACTGTGGGTAGGGGACAGTCTCGTTGCACAGCCCCATTGGGAAGATATTTTTCAGAGATTAAGAATGGAGGAGACAGCATTAATCTAAATTTTCCATTTCCCAGCTGATCCTTTGTGTTTGGCAGGACCACCTGCATGCTGTGAACTGGAGATGGGGTGGTCAGCAAGTTCTGGGGAAGGTGGCAAAGCCCCTTCTGTCCCAGCCAGTCAATATCTTGTGGATAACATTCCCCTGACTGCACTCTTCCTACTCAGTTTATCATAGCAGGCTCAAGGCTTGCTGGCAAAGCAGACAAAACTGAGCAGCAGGGAAATACGGGCAAAGATGGTAATGCTGCATTTAAGCGTAAATAAAGTAACAGCATGGCCCTGTCCATGTGTTGGACTGTCGTCCTGCTGACTCAAGCAATTGCCTGTGCCTAAGTTTTCTTTTCTTGTCCTCATTTCTTTTCTTTCCAAATCCCCTGTGGTCTGTTTTATCCTATAATTTTTAGACTCTCACTTTGACAATCAAGTGTTATACTTTAAAAGTGTGGTTTTCTGTTTCTTTCTCCTTTTCCAGTCTCAGAGACGCATACGAGCAGTTTTTAGAACAAAGGTTAAGCCCTGCATCTGACAATTCTTGAGTCATCTGGGTGCTGGGAAGACAGCCAGGAAAGATCTAGGAAAACATATTCAAATGGTCTTACCAGATACAGTGCTATAAGGAACAGCAATGCAGTGTGACTCGTCAAAGATCTGGAATGAAAGGAATGAAGTGGGGCTAATTTCAGAAAGCTGCAATCACTGCTTTGGCTAACACACTTATTCTGTTGTCTCAGGTGTGGATGCTTTCCTAGGCATTAACATCTTGGTCACTGTAGTAAAAGAATGTGCTGTGTATGTAGGTGGAGGTATACATATTCTGAAAGTGAGGACACTGGAGTTTATTTGTGTTTATTTGAGCTGTTATTTCATGCAGTAGCATCTAGAGGCTCTGAATTTTATCAAGGCCCTCTTTCATTGGGGGCTGCATATGTAAGAGTTTTTTGACTTCACCTTGTGCTACAAGGAAACACTACCATCCAAATGACTGTTGTCTCATCTTCATATACAAGGGATGGAGAAACGAAATGTTTTTCCTGAAGAAATGTGGTATCCCAGAAATTGAAAACCATCTCTTATTTTTGGCTCCTAATTTTGAAATGTATGAGATATGGTTATTGAGGAAAATATTGGAACAACATTTTAAAACACTTTTTTTCCCCCAGTGTTAGTAGAAGAGTTTCTATATTGGTCATATTATCCCCCCATCAATAAGATGATAAAACTTTGAGATAAAACTATGTTTTTGTTTTTTTTAAATAAGAACTGTCAACACCTGTCCTTCAGACAAAATGAAAATTTCTGTTTTCATTAAAATATCCTAATTTATTTTCCTATTAGAAATCAGTGTTAAGGAGGCTTGAGGAGTATATCTGCTAATTTTCTGCTGTAAAACAGGATTAACTGGATCTAAAATAACACAGATACCTTCCTAATCTGCTTTTAATATATTTAATGCATGATGGGAGACTATTTCTGTATCAATCTGTTTAACCACAACCCGAAGATGCATACATGAAAGATCTGTTAGACACTCATCTGCATAATGCCAGGTAATGCATCCTACCCAGTCACCATAAGAGAATGACAGAATGCACTAAATTTACAGGAGATGAAGCTGGAAGGAAACTGAAGTGTACATGCATGTTAATTTTGGAATTCTTAACTGCACAAAGCACTCACAAAGCTGTCTGACCTCTTTCCTTGGGGAAGGAAAATCTCAGTCAGACTCCACTTGCCAGAAGAGTTTATGAGCAACCTGTGTGGACCCAGCAGGTCCAGCTGGCCAGAGGCCTGCATGGGTGTTGCACCTGTGTTCTGACCTTCTGATGTTGACAGATTCTTTGTACACTTTCTCACACTCTTTCTTCTAAGCAATAATTGTTTTGCATTCCTCTTTCGGGGAAGACAGCACTGATTGACTTGTGATGGAACCAGTAGAGTCAGGAAGTCTTACCATCACTGTCCAATCCATCCTCATTGTTAAATTCCTATAAATAAACATATACTATAAATAAAACTCTCTTTTCCTACATAAATCATTGAAGTCAAGTGTGAGTCTCTCTCTCTCTGTGTGGTAGCGTCACAGTGCCACACATGAGCACAATGATTTCCCAACAGTTTAGGGAGGCTTTTTGGGGGTGGGTTTCTTTTGGCTCAGTCATGTTGATTCACATTTTATGGGCACATTTTTTGTAAGTGAGGTTAGGAAAAGTACAGTCCAATCTGATCCTGGCTCAAAATAAATGCAAACAGATTTTCAGTGTAAAAAGCTGCCTGGTTTCCTAAAAACTTTTTGAGGTTTATAACTCTTTTTAGGTTTTGTTGTTAGCACAAAGAATGGTGGGTATAATACAATGGAAAAGTTAATATCCTAGGCATTTCCAGCACGATTTAGGGAGTGCACAAGAAAATGGCTACCCTAAGGTAGCCTACCATGCTGTCATGGTGGACAGCAGTGGATGTCTGGTAGAAAAAGAGCACAAAAGTGGAACAGTACACCCTGAGTATCCTTCTGAAGCTTACAGCAATGTGCAGCTCAGGAATATCTCCAGCCAGGGGCAGTATCTTTGTGTTAAATTGTCTTTAAATTATTTTCCCCCATTCATTTGAATGATGCCTTTTTGCATGATTATTGCCCCTCTGTAATAGGTTATACATCTTAATTACAGGGTGTATGAGAAGATACATTCCCTTTTGTGTTGTTCCAAAATGTTGGGTGATGATTTCATTTGATGTAATCTATTTTTGGTATTATGAAAAAAAAATTAGTAAGAGTTTCTTATTCATACTCTGTGCTACTGATTATACAGTTCACTATTATGTTTCTCTGAAATTGGTTTTCCAGGCTGAAAAGTCCTAGCCTTTTCATCTCCTTTCTATGCAAATTGATTCAGAGTGTAGGTCACCTTTATTAGCCTTCATTTTGCTTGCTCAACTCCACAATTTTTAAGATGGGATGCCAGAAATGTACACAGTATTTAAGGTGCCAAGACACGTTGGACTTACACAGTGATACAGTCATTATTTCCTTTCTTTTCTTGCCTATTCTGCACCTAATAATTCCTTTATGTTCAGTCAGCATTTTTCGCTGCTTCTAAACTGACATTTTCAAGTCAAACACCAGTGCAGAGGATTTTTATTTTTTTTTAACTTCACATTTCTTGAAGAATGTTGAATATAAACACATTTTAGTGGTTATTACAGAGGTAGACCTTGATAGTAACCTTGTGACATGAGCCAAAAATGCCACTGGGAAGAGAGTCAAAACCAGACGCTCCGCCTTGACTTGCCTGACTAGCTTATCCATGAAACATTCCTGTAGAGTGTCTAAAAATACCACAATGACATTTGAATCTACATAGGAGTAATTGAATTCTTCTGTTATTATGGTATTTCCAGTCCTGGCAGATTCTCTGAAAGGGATTTTTCCCTGGTTTGACACTGTTGTTAAGTGTCCTGATCTTGACCTGGATTAGTGCTAATGTGTAAACTGCTTTGAGAGTTGCTTTTAAATATTTTGCCTGACACATCTGTATGAGATTTGAGATTTGCAGTTGGACATCAAACCACTGCTGTAGTTTTGGTGGTCTTGCAAGATGTCCATGGGGCTTTAGAATACACAACAGCTTTAATGATGAAGGTCAGGTGTGTAAAGACACAGTGTAAAATTGTGAAGGTCTAAAGGAATAAGCCAAAATATTTGTTAGAAACGCATTTCTTACCTGTAGAAATGGAAAAAATCCAATTTTAAATTGCTTTCTTTGTTCCAAAGATTGCAAAATGTTTCATGGGTATTCATGAACCAAACTTGACAGCATCACCCAGACAGATAGTTTGGCACCTAGGGCCCTCCAGCCATCTGCAAAATGAGATGAAACCTTGGGCGGATTCTTACAAACATTCTCTAGCTATAGCTTGATCAATATACTCAAACACTCTCATGCCTACCCTTTACTCCCTTGTTGCATAGTAAATTAATGTATACTTATCCATATCACAGCACCTTCCATCTGTTAATCCAGATGTTAAATCTGGACAGTGGAAGTTCTCTGTGCTAGTCAATTGTTCCTTGCTATGTGCTACATCTCCTGAAGTCAACTATCATTTTAATATTAGCAGGAGATTTGGATGCTGCTGCTTTTTTTGTTAGTTTGTGGAGTCTTTCAGATAAATTTCAAATAAATAAATCAGATAAATCAGATAGATTCAGATAAATTGAAATATGTGCAGACCCCTTATAGTCTCTGTAGTCCTGTTTCATTTTTAGATTCATGAAGACTGTAACTAGGAATCTCTTTCTCTGTGCCAGCAGGCACTGTGTTTCACTCCTCTTCAGCAGCTCCAGGCAATAATTCCAAATGGGAGAACAGGATAAAGTGCTTCCTGAAAATCTGAAGTAATGCCTCCAAATACATCCCTGATGTGAAGCCACTATCAGTAATGCACATACAGCATGGATGAATATTGTCTTGGCCTCCACTGAATCTGTTTCATTTGGTTTTGGCAACACACTTGAGATTTTTTTTAGATTAATCTGTCAGTCTCTCCACAATCTGAATCCAGTCTGCCTGATCTTGTTCAAGTTGTACTTTTTTTTGACATTGATGAAAATTAATTTAATTGATCCCTAGACATGCTGTTGATGCTAATATTTTCCTGAGGCTGCAAAAAGTCCGTATCTCAACAGGCACTTTAAACTGGAATGTTCAACCCAAAGGCAGTCTAAGCAGACAAAGACATTTCTGTTTTGTCTAGATCTTATTTGGAAGAAGGGACTGCACAATGTGCAGTGGCCAGTAATTTAACTGCAAAATCACTGTGGACATATTCTACTACTGACAGGCTTCTTTCCAGCCTCTCTGAAAGCCCTGCTGAAAGTTTTCCCCCTTAGACCTGTAATTATGTGCAGAGAAAGTTTGGAATTTCTTCCCCAAACTCTGTTTTTTTAACATGGAAAGAGCACCAAAGGCTTTCAGTTGTTAAATCACTGTTTCATTTAGAATATAAATTAGTCAATTAGGGCATCAGAACTTTTAAAACATTTTTACAGTTAAAATGGATGAACTGTAGTAAATCTTCTTCCTGACCACCTGATCCTTGCAGGTCTGTTTGCTTCCCCTTGTCTATCAAGAGGACATTGCAGAAACCCCTACAGCCTCTTCTGGTTTGCTAAGGAAGTGCCTGTCTCAGGGTACTTTGCAATGCCAACTTTCACATAGTTTGCTGCCAAAATTATAGGTTCCACTTCTTTCCTTGCACTTTCAATTAAATGCTTTTGTTCTTTCCTTTGTGGTGGGTGTAGCAGCAGCTTGGATACAGGGTAAGGTTCCAGGCTTGCCTTGCTGCAGCAAAACTAGAAATTTCCATTTTATTGTGTTGGCTTTCTGTGAGATTGGCAGGTGAAGGAGCAGCACCAAATCTTCTGGCAGTAGCTGGCAGGCAACTCAAGTTGAACAGGTCTGTTCTCTCTTGCAGGCTGCCCCTCACGTCTCTTGAGAGTCTCTCCTGCCACTGGTTTATGCCTTTTTCTCCTTTCTCCCTCTCTCTAAAGAGTTCAGTGTATAATTCAGAGTGCAGTGGCTCAGATGAGACAGACCTTGCTCTCTTGCAAGAGGCCAATTATAAAAAAATCCACCGTATGGAAAGGAAATCAAGTTGTTTAATCAAATATACATAGGCAAACATACATGTAAAATGTATATATCCAATTTTATACATTTTAGATGGAAAAGAAGATGAAAATTTGTGTCTGTAGGAATTGCAGTTGGAAAACATGCATGAGCTATTTCCATTAGCTTTCCTCTCACTATTGGGATCCATCAGTAACAGTTTTTATTCCCTCCTAGGCTGAATAATTTAACTCCTTTATTCTCCATTGAAGGCACATGGTTGAAAAAAGGCTCTGTCTTCTATGCCTCCACAGCTCTGAAACAACATCTTGGCAATACTTCAAATCAAGAAAATAATATAGATCTCCTTGTGTTGTATCAGCTTTCTAGGATTTTTTTTTCCTCAGCTCCCTCTCCTACCCTGAAAGCTGCTCTGAGATTTTTGAAGTCCTATTCAGTTCTGGGTTGTGTTCTGCTCTGGGGTTTGGCAGTCTCTTAGTAACGGGTGATTTTTTGTGTATGAGCACACAGAGGAATGCACAGACAAGCACAGACTAATGCTTTCATTCTTATATCCAGGGGAGTTCACTGAAGAGGAAGAAACTATGGATTTCTTGTCTACTCATAACTATGAAATAAGACTGCAAATTGTTTTCTAGGGATGTCGAGGTTTTAACCAGTTGTAAGTCCACATAGACAAAAAACCAATGAACAAATGACTTATAACATGAAGAGCATAGATCTATGCATTCAGTGGTTGTATGTGGGACCAAGGAATGCATGTTTCATCCCAACCAGAGTAGAAGTTTGACCATTTTTCATCAACATACTCCCCAAGCTGTATCAGTACAGAGCTCATTGTATCTTTTCATGGGTTGCAATAGAAGCGAGGGACAAAAGTGCCTTGGGCTTCTGCCTTGTGTCCTCATCCTAGTCATGGGAATTTGGCCATAAAATAACATGGCTGCATGATATAATATTTGGCTTTGTGTAGCCACACTTTTTTCCTCTGAAAGCCAAGCTGTGACAAGGGGGAGTAAAAAGGTGAGGTTACTGTGCCTCACATCCTTGTATGAGCTGAGATTTGTCCATGGCACAGCCTGTGTCCACTTCAGGAGCACTCTGAATCTATCTTTTAAAAAGTAACCACAGTAAGTCAGGCTGACAGACAGGGCAGCAAAAAGCTGCATGGCAAATCCAAGCTTGCCAGCTGGAAAATGGAAACAATAGAAAATCCCACGAGATCTCCTACTTCACTTTGCCTAAAGTCATACAGGTCTTGAATCCCGAGATCCAGTCCAGGACTTTGGCCCTTCTCCTGACAATTTGTTTATTCTAATTATGAATTTAATGATTCTTTGAGCCATTTCTCTTGAATTAATCATCAGATGACAATAATGCTGTTCAGGTAGTTGAGTCTTCTATCCCTGTTTTTATCTCTTCCAGAAGGAGAAGTACTCAAAAATAAAAATTTTATATTTGTATTTCATTCTACAAAGGACAGTTATTAATTATTATGAGCTTCAATGTGAAATAAAAGTGATTAAGGAAGAGTCTGTATATCAAACACTGGCTATTTTGCTTAAACTTTACATTTGTCAAACTGAAGGTCTTGTCTGTGTTCTTGTTCAAAAGCTGTTTTTTAATTACTGATATTGTTTCTTGGTTATTGTACATAGAAGAGTGTGACTGCACTTGTCAGCCACTTTTCCTACATAGTATTATTTCTTTTCAGAAATTCTATCATCTTGTAGCCTACTTAGAAATAAATTAAAAAGAACAGAGATTTAGCCCTCGAATTCAATCTCCAATTGAAGTTGCAACTGCTCAAAGTGTTGCTTATTTTCCTTTTTCAAACTTAGTAAAAGGTTACTTGGAATATAGTTAATGACAATTTTGATGGAGTTATAAGAAAATGTGTATATATAATAATTGACTTCAAAGTCACATGAAAACATTGCAGTTAAGTTCTGTGAGACTCACTGAACTCCTTAGTTTCTTTATGTGCAGATTAAGGACTTTGTAGGAAGTGTTTGCCAGGCAGGAGTAAAGATGGGGAGGAAAACACAGGATCTATGGCTTACCTTGAGCATGGTGAAATCTGCTTCCAGCACAGAGATGGGGAAAGAGTGACATTTTCTGTTTTCATCAAGAGGAAAGAAGTAGGAAATGATGAAGACAGAATAATAAAAGGAGATGGGAAATAGTGTTAGATTTATTCACGATGAAAATAGAGCCTTCATGAACTGAGTAATAATAGCAAGAAAGTATTTGAACTTGGGGTTGGATCAATCTACTCCAAACTTTAATGAACTTTGAATTGTGTCTCTTTATTGTTAGTGTCTTTTTAATGGAAAATAATAAAAGATTGGAAATACAGGCAAGTTACATGTTACAATAAGCATAGTAATGAGACTATAAATATACTAAATAGTTGTAATAAACATAAATCTGAAAATGTAAAATAAGTTTCTGAAAGCAGAATATGTTGAAATATCATAAAATGTCTCATTAAAATTTTGGGTAATTTATTTTCTAGTTTATACTTCTAAACTTTTTACTGAGACAAGTAACAAAGAAAAATGGAAATTTCTGTTTGGTCACACAGGCCAGTAAAAGTTTTAAGAAAGTTATTTTATGTAAGAGAGAAGGAAGAGTGGGTTGAATTTATCACACTGTAAACCGAAATGGGGATTCATAAAGTACTAATGAGTCTGCATGTTTCATACCCATCATATTATATTCTGCATAAAGTGAAGGTTACATTGTGGGATATTCTCTCCACTGGGACCAAACTGACACAATATCCATAAGGAATTGCAAGTTTACCTCTTGATACACTACGGGTTGAGGCCTGAAGAACAGATAGAATGTAGTATCCTTTTGAAATGACATAGAAGCAAAAAAAGACAGTTACACTCAAGGATACTATAACCCATGCAGGACCTTAGAGCTCTAGAAAGGGATATTTGCACAAGCACAACACTTTAGGAGAAACAAGGATAAAGTATGATGGCTGGCAGTGTGACCTAGAGGCCACTGAAGTTAGAAAGACTTATTTTGAGCATCAATATCATCTTTATCTTCTTTCTTTCTTTCTTTCTTTCTTTCTTTCTTTCTTTCTTTCTTTCTTTCTTTCTTTCTTTCTTTCTTTCTTTCTTTCTTTCTTTCTTTCTTTCTTTCTTTCTTTCTTTCTTTCTTTCTTTCTTTCCTTCCTTCCTTCCTTCCTTCCTTCCTTCCTTCCTTCTTTCCTTCTTTCCTTCTTTCCTTCTTTCCTTCTTTTCCTTTTTTAATTTTACACTGAAATAGCAGTGATAAGTCATGGCTGAAATAAAGACATTTCTTGCATGTCAAAAAAATTATATATTGGAAGGTGTGAATTTTAACTATGACCATCAGGAGAGCTTTTAGCTTTAAATTTAGCCTCCATGAGATGCATTCAGATGAGATAATCATTGATAGTTAAAAAATCTCCTATAGAGAAAAATGAAAGGATAACTTTGGGCATTCATCTGTCAGAGATGCTTCAGTTCACAGAAATAACCTGTTCTGTGCCAGAGGCAACCTAAATTAAGCTAAGTCAAAGATTGGCAGGTACTGCCTTTTGTGAGATATTGATGGGAAATATGGAAGACTCCATTTCAGATAATTGGATGAATCCTGAAAAATAATCATAGAATAATTTGTACTGGAAATGACCTTTAAAGTCCACCTAGTCCAATCCCCTTGCAGTGAACTAGGACATCTTCACTTCGATCTGGTTGCTCGCAGTCCTGCCTTGGAAACCAGAGGAACTACTGCATTATTGTCAAGCACATTTAAGAAGAAACAGGCTAAACCATCATGCAAATATTTTAAATCTGGGATAGTAGTGTTGTATACACAGATGTCCCCCAGGACTTTCTGCTCTGCTATACTTTGTTCTTCCTGTGCTACTGCACAGTACCTGAGCAATTTTTTCCACTCTCTTGGATCTTTATGAAAAATGAGATTTCTTCCCTGAGAGTTGTTGATCAGCTATCTTTTGTCAGATTTTACCCCTCTCCAGTCTGTACAAAGTCCACAGGAGGATGACATTCCCCTGAGCTTCCCAGAAAAGCAATGCAGGAAAGCAAGTTCTCACAGGCTATTGAATATTTTCTTCTTTGTGTGTTCAGTGCATTTCAAAAGAATATTGCATAGCTTGCATGCAACTCTTCATCTTTGAAGTTTTGTATCGAACCACGAGGCCAGGATGCAGTGATTTCAGTGGCTTTATTTTGTTGGAGGAAGACCAGCAAGGATGAGAAGCATCAGAGGGAGCAGCAGAGCGATGGGGACTGCAAGGAATGGCTGGTTAGGCACATGTGTTGGTGTTCATTAGCCATGCACATGCCATTTGCTGAATGAAAAGAAGCAACAAAAGAATAATTACACCAAGTGGATTTTGCTTCTACCTCTGTAGAGACTTTTCTGTGAATCTTTCAGGGGAGAGAGGACCTGAAATCTCTATATCCAATCACATAACACACTGAGAGGTGCCATCACTGAGAGGTTCTTTCCCTGGAAATGAGTACCTGGAATAAAAGTTCTCAAACCACTGACACACAATATAAATTAAAGTTTGCAGCTTTAATTAAGAGAACTTCAAGAAGAGAACATCAAGGTTATGAATTCAAGGATTTTGAGTTCAGGAAATTAAGAGAATTAAGACACACATAGAATATATACAGTTCTAGCCTGGCCAGCACAAATCTGGCAATAAATAACTTACAGGAAAGTTTGCAGTGGAAAGGGTCAGAGTAAACAAATGGAAAATGAGTCATCTGTTGTTCAAATACCTTCTGATATGATAAGAATTTTAGGTTTTGATCAGTAAATACACTGAAGAAACTTTATATGAACCTAGCTGCATTAAACTGAATTTTCAAAATGACTCAAATAAAGGATTGGCCAATTTAGCAGTAAACTCCAGCTTCTTTTGGAAATAAGATTTTAATGCTGTGATATAAATCTTGCAAGCATATTTTTATTCCCCAAATAAAACTAGAAAGAAGGAAAAGAAACTACAATATGAAAAAATTGAAATTGAAGAATTAAATTACTTTGCCAAAAAATGCTGAGAATGAACATTCTGTGTGTATTTTCCATGTCATCTGGAGGTAACAGACTGCCCAAGGGACTTTTCTCAGTATCTGCCTTGGCCATCAACTAGCAAGTATAAAGTACAAAATTATTCCTATGGGTGAAGAACCACTGTAGTGGTTCTTTGTAATCTCACGGCATTGTTTTGGGAATGAAATATAAAATGGAGACAAAATTCTTTATTCTCACATGTGTGAAATCTTAAAGAAGCCATTACTATAGAATGTGCACAAAAATTTCAATATTGTATGTAACATTTACTAGGATCAGTGCTAAAAGGAGGTAATTTCACTGCATTCTTTCTTTCTCAATACCTGCTAGCAGCATTTTTAGTACAACTCTTTCATTTGTCTGTTTGGTTGGATAGAGATATTAGCTGGAATAAGACTTACCATCTCCAGCCACTCTTCTGTTGTCAGCTATGCCTTTATATTCTGATTTGCAGAAGAAAAATATGCAGATTTTTTTAATTACAGAAAATACATAGTCTTTAAAACACTGATAACTTGGGGCTTTCTTTTGATGTCAAACAAATGATTGTTTTCTGGTTTTTACAATAGGATGCTCTATAGTTTTGAAGGATAGTTGAATCCTGTGGTCTTTTAAAGACAGCAAGAGAAATACATTATCTCTCAGATTAATTTTGCTGGTAAAGGCATAGAAAGGATCATTGTGGGGATGAAGTATAAAATTAAAGGACTGCTGCAGCCATATTTTTTTTTATTTTTCCTTTTCTTNTTCCTTCCTTCCTTCCTTCCTTCCTTCCTTTCGTTTTTTCCTTTTTTTCTCCTTTATATTTCCAACAGCTGCCTTGAATATGAGCAGTAGTGTGTACTCTGCCAAAGCTTTTATGCATGTAAAGCAGGGAATATTTTTTGTCCCAGAGCTGAAGCACATACCTAAGTGGGGAGCATAAAGAAAGTTGAGAAGGCAGAAAAACAGATATCTTATAAAAATAGGCTTTTCCTACCATATACTTTTTGTCTGTATGTGTGTAATTAAATCTTAAATCCTAGGTTAAATTAGGTCCCTCTGAAGCCATCTTTGTACTGTTTTTAAAAATTGATTTGTTTCAAACCTACACAGGAAATTTTTTGTTGAGAAAGAAAAATGGCACTGTATTAAAAAACGAAACCAAAACATGACTGATTTAAACAGCAATTTTTCTCATGCTCAAAGTTTAATAAACTGTCATCTGACAAACAAATTACCCTAACTTTCCTGCATTTGACAAATAAACAGTCATTTTACAAATATTATGTGGGATGTACAAGCTAATACCAATTAATAGGTTGCCAAGTTAAAAATTTTAATTGTGTTCAGAGTTATTTAATTAACTTCATAAATTTCAAGTAAAAAATAACTGAAGCATACAATTCCAAAAACATGCTAATAAAAAATCTCAATTAGCTGTCACAGAGTTTGGTTGACATATGTAGTGCTGTGGCTATCAACAAAACTGCAGTAAAAAAAAAACCAAAACAGTGTTCTTCTGAGCAAAGGAAAACAGCTTTTTTAGTCAATACTGATGTACATGTGAATATGACACAAAAGGTACTCTGGAGGAAGGGGTAAATGGTGTCAAGATTCCTCTGTGCAACCCTTTTTAATATATTTTTCGATGGAAGGTTTAAGACTGATTGAATAGTTCTCATTTGCAGTCCAAGGGTAGAGTAAAAAAGGTGATATAGTTATTTTTGAGGCTCAAAAGTCGGTCACAGCTCTACTACTAAAAAGGACGCCCCAGATGTTCCATTTTTTGTCTGAGGTAAAGCAAGGAAATGGCCAAGGCTGAGGAAATTACTTTCATTTTTGCTATTATAGATACTGAGTCAAGAGTCGGAGATATTTCATGTGTCCTCCAAGCTGTGGTGACTTTCATGATGCAAAAGAAGGGGGAAATCAAAGCTGTCTAGAGCCAACAATTTAAGGAATTTATAGTCCTGTTAAAATCCCAATGCTGGATGACTCCCAGGGACTGGAATTTATCACTCTGTTGCATTGGACTGTTTGTGTGAGATAAAGTGAGGCCAAGAGGCTAATTTTTAATTAACAATGATTTTCATAAATAATTTTATGTGACTTTTGCTTTCAGCCTCAGCAGACATGGCAAATACAATGAACCATTGCAGTTTTATTTACACTTTTTTTTTATGGAACCAAACTTCTCATCACTGCCATGAGTAATTGGAAAACTGAATACCACAAAATTTCAATGATCAGATAAATCTAGGTTCACATTGCCTCAAAGTATTAGCTGATACCAGGACTGATACATTTTCTCAAATTCATTTTTCCTCACCTGAGTAAGAAAAGCAGAGCTCCCTAGGGCTCAAAAATGGAACTTCCAAATTGGCTTAGCATTCATTTGTAAGTAAATGAGTACAGTCTGGACAGACATTTTCCTTCCATTGTATCAAGCCTGCCTTTGATTTGTGCCAACCCAGTTGGAATATGGTCTTTCAACATATTAGTGAGCTACTTCTGTCCCTTATTTCACTATGGATTGTATTTTCCAAGAGTGATCTACTGTTTGAGCATAAATAATCATCTTCATGAATAAAACATGGGCTAATTTAAAGGGAAAAGGAAAGGGAACATGGGCTAATTTAAGGGAAAAAGTTGATCATCCACTGGAACAGGTTGCCCACAGGTCTTGTGGGGCATCCATCTTGGAGATACACAAACCTAGCTTGACACAGCTGTGAGCAACCTGCTCTGGCTGACCTTGATCTGAGCAAGGGCTTGGACTAGATGGTCTCCCAAGATCCCTTCCCATCTCAACTATTCTGTGAGACTGTCCAGGTCAAACTCCAAAATGTAATTGAAATAATATTGTCTAATTTCTAGATGTAACCAGCCTGTAATTTAATTTCTGACCCCCCTGTTTAAGGCATGGGAAAATTCATACTGTAATTGAAAAAGTTAGGTCTGTAACACAAATTGTATTTTGCAAACACTCTTATTCTTGCAGAAACTCAATTAAATATATGTACTTTAAGAAAAATAAATGAATAAAATACGTAGTAGCAGAAAAGAAAGTGCTATCAGGAGGTTTTGATGCAATACCATTCTTGATTATGTTTATTAAGATTTGTTTACTAAACTGATCTACCTATTTTCTTCTCATCTAATTAAAATTAATTACAGGAGGAGTAATTATGCTTGCAGTCAGATCTGCTACACTGAGCAGATTATTTACTTGAATTCTAATTTTATGGCTGCATCTGATTTCGCAGTGTCGGATTTTAATATGTGGATGCTTATCTTCTTGCAGTTTCTAAAAGGAAATTACTTATGTTGTGTGTGATTATTGAGACTTTTAAGAGTAATTTTGGTCAAGAATGAGATAATTTGCCACTTTACCATGGAAAGATGGAATTTAAGCTGAGGAGCTTGCTGTGTTAGAAATACATAGTTAAGTTACTGTCGTTTCTCTAAATAGTATTAGAATAGTCATTTTATGAACATATATGTGTGCCACTGGCTTATGCTGGGCAAACAGACAAATACTTGTTCAGTTTAAAAAAGGGACATTTAGGAATTGCAATAAGATGAAAATCAGTGGGGACGGGTTCATTATGTTTCATGTAAGGAAATGGTGTGCTTGTACTAATGCAACAGTTTGCTTATGTCTGTTTATAAATGCATTGCATATATTTCATTAAAAGTCTTAATGGTTTAAAAATAAGATGTGGCATGCCAAAAAAAGGTTCAGCCCTTTATCTGGAAGACAAAAATAGATTTTTCTATCTCAATAAAATATACATTTTCTTACAATCAAAGGTGATAAATAGAAACTAAAAGCTCTGAAAAATTGCAAAAAAGGCCTCTAATTTACACATCAACCTCAACCTGCAGAACAAGACTGACATCTCAGTGGATGGAGATGTGTTTTGATAAAATTGCTTTGGAAAGGAAAAGAACGAAGGAAATGTTGGATGAGCTGCTTGAGAGCAGCCCAGGAAAGATCAGAGTGGAGGTTCCATTCTCCCCCCTGCACATTTCCCACTCATCCTGGTTGAGAAACAAAATGCACAGTATGATTACTTTATTAAGATGCAATTCTCTAGTTTAAGAATAAATTGGCCAGTCCCTACTGTGCACCAGTGATGAATTTAATGGAACGCAACCACTGAGAATAGAAACTGAATGTATTGTCCAGGGGGTGTTTGCTCTACAAACCAATAACACCTGAACACAACCAGCCTATTCAGAAACTGCAACTGGCCTGAGAATGAAAACAATTAATCAACTTTCAAAAGCAAGATCCACTGTAGTTTATTTATTTCAAATTGCTAAATCAGTTTTTTACAAGCTTTCTGTAACCAAATTACCCATTGTCTACAGTTATTGTTAAATTCTATCCCTGCTGAAAGGAAGTGCTTTGCTTATCTTCATTATGGTTGCTCCTATTTATCTAAGATAAAATGCACAGAAATTTGCTCATGTAAGCTGAAATATGTTGTTAAGAATTGAAACAATGTAAGGGATGTACCACCTTGTTAATTTGTTGTGTTGGGTTTGTTGTTTTTTTGTTTTGTTTTGGTTTTTTTTTTTTGTATTTTAATATCTAAGTTATCTTGCAATGAAACACAAAAAATCTAATGACACTAATGAAAACTCTGACAAGTATTTCTCCTTGATTGAATTTTCTGATTATTTTATGTAACTAGAACACAGTAGGCTCTTTACAAATGTGGTGCACTTTAATAAATAGAGCACTGAAAATGTAGCAATGTTATTCCATATGTACCATTCATTAAAAAGCACCAAAGAAGAACCCAAAAGCAATATGCATTAAAAAATGCATTATTTAATGGTGTTATTCCAACATAATTTGCTTTTCTTCAATGAATGTCCTACTGCCCTAAAAATGCTCCAAGCATTTTTCAGGTATGTGAGGATAAAAGGAGAAAATTAAGATAGATGATATTGAATATGCATTTTAATCTATCAAATTTTTAGAATAAGTTAAAAAAAACCCTTAATATAGTGCTTTAGATGTATACCTAAGAAACATTCTTTATTTAAGTAAAAGTCTTTTTCCCTGAAAAAAGAAGAAAATTTGAACTTAAGTCAGCATAATCCATCTGCAAATCATTTTTGCAGATCTTCAAATGCATGAAGTCTATAGCTTTCTTTTCTTTAAACAGAAGAGAAGAACAAAGAGAGGATGCCATCAGGGGAGCTTTCTGACATTCTTCTTGTGTTGTTTTGCCTCTTATTATTGAATGGTGCTTTTCTTACATGGAAATTTCTGCATCACTCTGGTTTTTTATGAGTTTTTTCAAATATAATTAACCTTCTCTTAGAAAATTTGAAAGCACCAAGCTTTAGTAAGAGTTCTAGACCAAGCTTTTCAAATAAAAAATTTCAGCTCTGTGGAGATGAATTCAGCAAGAGATTTCACTGAGAGTTTAATAGCCAAATCTTTTAATCTCAAAATATTTGATAACAGCTTTTTGTCTAAATGCCCTATTTTCTTGATTGCCTTCAAAATTTAACTAATTTATAACTAAATTAAGAATGGCTTACTTCCTTAGGGGATTTTGAATGTGTAAATGAAAAGTTATGGAGACTTCATATTCCACAGGAGGGAGCCTCTCTCCCACTGAGCTTGGAGCAGGACTTAGGCATAGGATATTTTTCTCTTATAAAACCTGTGCGAAAAGACAATGAGGTGTACAAAAAGTTTGAGCATGTTGCACTAACATAAAAAAAAATATGGACATCTCCACCTCTTCTATTATAAGTGAATCTTTGGGATAAACAAGATTTAAGCCATTGAAATATTTGAAATATTTAAAAAAACCTGAAGTAAGATGCAAAGATGCCATTGAAATTTGAATCTTCCTTTAAATTTTGCACTGAAATTTAAAAAAAAATAAATTAATAGTTTTATAAGAAATTGAAATAGGTTTCAAATATATCTTCGGAGATAAGAAGCTACTTTGGGATACTAAAAAAATGGAAGGGTGTACAAAATTCTCCAGGACTGGCTTTTATAGAAATAGTTTTCAAATTCAATAACCAGCCTTGTTGAAAAGGATAGATTTTTAATTATACACATTAAAGTAAAGCCTGAGCTAAGCATGATGAAAACACACAGGGTCTATTTTTAATACTGGCAGAGATTGTGGCAGCCCTGGACAGCTCATGTTCGTTTGGAAGGATGAAGTTAAATGGACTTCTTGTCCTCCAGGTTGTTCAGGAAATGAAACTTACAAAGGATGCAGGTTAACTAGTTAGGCCATGCAAGAAACAGGGAAAAAATTAAACTAAATCTTAACGAAGATGAGTGGCAGCAGCCTCCATATCAAACTACAAGCTGTGCACAGCTCTTCCTGAAGCACAAGACACCAGACTTTGGAAGGCTGGTTCTGGCAATCTGAACTCAGGATATTAATTTTCCTTAATGCTTTGTGTTTCCTTCACCAGCAAACTTCTAAGAAAGTTTGAATGCAGGAAACATATTTTGGATTACCCTTTGGGGATGCTTCAGGATTCTGACAGTGGATTTTTAGGAACAGACTTCACTGCTGTTGTCTCCAGTCATTTCACACTCTGTTTTTTTTGTTGTTTTGTTTTTGTTTTTGTTTTTGTTTTTGTTTTTTTTTTTACTTATTGCAGTTCCTGGGCCCTGCTATCTGTTCCAGGTGACCTCAAGACAGCCACCCCTGCAGAATGGTAAACAGGATCCATGTTCTCATTTGACACCTATCTGAGTACATTGCATGTGAAATCTTACAGAGGGGTGATGAAATTGTAATGATTTTTGCATAATCTGGGTATTCTTACTGCTAAATGAATCCATACAGTAGCAGATTCACCAAAATGCAAAGAGTTGCTTTTATCACATTATGGGAGAGCAAAAAAAATTGGGAGAGTAAGTCCTTAATATTGTTACCACTGCTACCATAAATATTTACAATATTATCATTACAACAACAATTATTATTATAACAACAACCATAACAAAACAAATAGTAAAACTTCAGAAAAGATTTTTCATGCTTCCTTTGAAATGATCATTTCCAGGAAAGAATGAACCAAAAAGGAAATGTCTCTCAAAATCTATGAACAGGTTCAAAAAGGTGTCTTGTGATGTTAATCCCATCCTTAACTTTAAGTCTTGCAGACTTGAAATATTATTTTATATTGTGCACAAAAATGCCAGACATAGAAGTATGATACTTTGGAAATTTTATACCCTTACAAATATGGACTTTCATGAACTCACAGTTTCTTCCTGTTGAAATGGGAACTAACACAAAAAAATCCCTATAGGGATTACTTAAAATGCCTCACTGGAGCAGGAAGTCCTAAGTGAGAAAATCTGTTACTTGAAAAATAATAAATAAAATGCTACATTATTTTGTGTTCTCTGCTGTACTCATGAATGTGATTGTTCCCAGAGCCAGACTGGTCATCCAGAACTATGTGCATGAGTGGAACAGGAGCAGCACAGCTGAAATGTTGCTTAACAGCCAGTGAGTTGCTGTGGAGCTCACATCTAGTTCCCTCATTCCCTACAGAATGAGGAGTGAATGGCTTTTGTCCCCAGAGAACTCAGATTTCCCCAAGAATAAGCAGATGTCCTCACTAACAAGGAAATATCTGGTAAAAATTCTGCCTGAGAGCCTTTCTGCTCTGGATTTTTAGCATATGTTCTTTCTGCATCAAACATAGGGAGTTCAAAGAGGCAAGGTGTCCTGGCAGAGGTTTCAAGGCAGATCACTGCTGGAATGGGAATAACCACACACATTCCTGTAAGCTCTTCCAGACAAGGTCACATCTCACAAATATTTTAAAGATTTAATAAGGTTTGTCAGAAGCCATCTGAATATTGAAAGAGATGCTGCTGCATATTTTATTAGATATTTTTCAACTGCAGTGATAAAATTTTTAATGCTATTTCATCTTTTTTTTTCTCCCTAGAACCACTGACAAAATAATTGTTTTACAGTGTTCTTAGACTCAGGATCCATTTAATAATGTGGGGAAGTGAATAAAAAATACAAGGGAGACAGCAACTGAATACTGTTTGTTTCTCATTGAAAATTTACCAGGAGGGCCATGCACAGAAGATTGATTTTAACCCTTTATATTTTTGCATGTTAGTCAGAAATGAAAAAGTATGTGTTTAAAATATATATACTAGAGAATATTATCTGAGCACACACTAAGAAATGTTATTTTTACCATGCCATTGTTTTGTTTTTATCCTTTAAAGATTGGACAAACTGAAATATTTTTCCAAGTGCTGTTATGTTTCTTGGTTGAAACTAATGGTGATGAATATATCAAAATACCAGCTCTTTTTATTTTCTTCAGATGAAAAGGTAATGGACAGAATTTTCTGAATATAATCACCTCCAATGAACTAGTCTCTTTCTCTAACCCCATCAACAATTCCTGCTCAGGTCTCATCACCTCTTCTGTTTCATTCCGCAAAATGACCTTCCAAAACTTTGTTTTTGATATACTTCTATTCTTCCCAAAGCTCAAATTCGTTGTATTTATTGCAAACTAAGAATTTGGATGAGATTGTTTTATAGTGCTACCTTTGCTATTAACAGGCCTGTGCCATGTATTGCCCATTAATATTTCTTCTTACATTTTCCGTTACATTTAGAGAGGTCCGAAGGTGAGTTCCTAAGTCAGGGGGCTGATCAGAACGGCTCCTGGAAAGGACAGATTTTTTGAGAATAGGGTCTGCTTGAAATAGAAATACTTAAGGACTCAATTTCTATCTCAAAACCAATCAAACTTCATTGTATTTTAACAGATCATTAGGAAAACTGAGATGTTATGCTTTTAAAACTGGAAGAGAATTACTTGTATTGAAACAAAAGTGATGATGTCCTGGTTTTGACAGAAATAAATTATATTATTAACACATCCATGGGCTGTCTTCATTCAGAAATCAGATGAATTGACAATGTGAGCTTCTTATACAGTATTTAGGTGTTTTTGAGAATATGGATGGCCAGAGTGAGAAAAACCAAATTATTATTTAGAGATCCGAAACAAATGTTACTAGTACTGTGTAAACAACAATGTTGTGAAGTCAGCTAATACAGGAAACTCTGTTTACATGTTGATTTAATTTTTGTAACACAGAAATACGTCAATAATTGTATAGATCATCTAAGTTAGTTTCATTGCAACAAAATTGATTCCAAAATGATAATAGAACGTAACAGAAACTTTGATAACAAAAAAAATGGTATTACATTTTTGCATGCTGATTAGCCTATTAAAATAATTAGTCTTACTTTTGAACAAAATCTGCTTATTTTTTAGACGTGTTTGTGAAGCAGAGGCTTAAGCACAGATGGGTTCTGATTATATATCCTATTTTATAACCATAACCATAACCATAACCATAACTGAAATGTCAGCATTTCTGCATGTACTATATTGCCAACCTTAAGTAAAATTCAGTCCCTATATTGTCACCAAATCTGTCTCACAGAAGTTAAATACACATGGAATAATTAAAGTAAACCCCAAATCTATCACAAATATAAAATTATCAAACTTGCTGCTCTGAAGTAAAAATCTATCTCTCATAAACAATGTTTTAGTTAGTGCTGGCCTTGACCAAAGCAGTGCTTAGTCTCAAGGGCTTTTCTGCTTCTCCCAGTGCCCTTAAAGTGAGTAGGGACAAAACCTGAGTGGTGCTTGGCTGCCTGCTTGGGCTAAAGCATGACAGTGAGCACTGATTCAACTCCACTGAAATACAAGGGATGTTCTAGAAGGTTTGAAGCTGATGTCAAAATATAAGAGCATTAAAGGGATAAGTGGCTCATTATAGTCAATTTGATATAGTGTCAGTTAAAATAATGGAATGGTTTAATAACAAATTTAAGTTAAAATAATATAATTAAATGTCAATCGATATGAACTTATGAACAACTGTTCCCATGTGACTCAATTAAGTTGGCATCTTTTATTATGTCTTATTTCATAGAAATAATTACCATATAATAATAATATACCAGGGCTGCTGCAGGGTTGTTTGACCTGGTCATCAAGGAGCATGGATAATACAAAATCAGTGTAGAACATATCAAGTGATTGCCCAAGTCACGTACACCAAACTTTAATTGTTTATGGAGAATTTCTCTCCTAGGCAGCTCCAGTGGGTCTTGGAATGATAAGTTTCTGAAAGAAATCTTAAAACACTACAGCTTTACTCTTTGGCAACTGAAATTCCAGGTATTCTCAAAAAAATAAAACAGACAAGTCTGCAAGAAATCTCAGCCACTTCATAATCTGAGTCCATTAAAAAAATAATTATCCATAAATCCACTTGGGATATTAAGATAATAGGTTGCATCTACAGAAGAAGCATTAAAGGCCAAAACGCTGTTTAGATGCCAAGTTCCCTTGGGCAGCACACCTTTAAAGAAGGAACATGGATGATCTACTCAATGCAAAATATTTTTGTTTTCTTCCCAGGTTGGCTATGATGAGGACTGAGAGTGATGAGACACTTTGTAGTGCTACCTGTGGACCTGGACCTTTCTGGTGTAGTAGTACAAGTACTATGCAGACGATGGAGATTTGTGCTCTGAAAACAGACTTCTTGCCTTTATCCTATTTTTTATCTGGCAGTAGGAGAAAGTTTTTTGGTGTTTCAGATCCTTATTTCAGCTTCAGTAGAAATAAAATGCACACGGGTGGGTTTGAAGAAGCCAAGCTGCTTACTAGGAATACACTGATTTATGAGGAAGAAAATACTTTAGTAACTGTGATTTATTTCCCATTTTAGATATTTGTATGTCTGGAGTAGAAATTAACTAGAGGTACACATGAAACACTTTTATTTCATAGGAGCAGCAGTCTAGGGCTGTGTGCCTGTATTCATGGATCCAGTGACTGCTTAGATATCCTTGTTTCTCTCTGCTGACTGTAAGGGACCTCAGTAAAAATGAAGCCATACACCTTGTAGATGGTTGAGTTGGACAAGATGAAGGCTACACTGGCTGGTGATTTCCTAGCAAGGCACAGCCAGCATCCAGAGACCTTGAAGAGCCAAACTCGAAATCACAGAAGGCTCAGGCTGCCTGGTGTGTTGAAATATTCACCTTCTTAAGGAGTAGGATTGTAGCTGCTCAGGAAAGAGTAGCTGAAAGAAAATAATAACTACGGCATCTCTGGGAGGTAAGAGAAGGACCTGCTATACCATGAGAGCTCCTGGTATGCTTAATTCTGAAGAGATGAGTAATTACTTTCCTCTTCAGCAAGGTACTGAAGCACATTTAGCGGCGACATCAGCATTGGCCAATGCACTTTCAAACAATTTGCACGATGCTGGGTAAATGGCTTAAGTACTTATCTAAAATATGGCCACAGGGCAAGAGACAATTCCACTTTACATACCGTGCTGCTAATAGCTTTTCTGATCTCTGTAATGGAGTTCTGAGGGCACAAAACACAATTAAATTAGAAGAAAAATAATAACAAAGCACTTAGTGCTGCAGTATCATATCTTTGCATGATGGAATTCCTGTAAAAGAGCAGCTAATCAGTTTATTTACTTCCAGGAAAAAGGTTTCTTTCCTGACAAAAGCAAAACCCAGCCCCCCAAAACACTCAGGTACAATTTTATCTGGTCACTGTGTAGGAGTACACAAACAGCTGACAGCTGGATCAGATAAGGCACTGCCACACTCACTTTGTAAATGATACTATGGTTATGGAAGAGATGTTATTAAAAGGCAAAAGAAGCATGAGGAGCTAGTTAAATAGATGAGACTTTTCCCCTTGTCCCTTTAACCCAGGTTAACCATTCATCATAAAGTGAAGAAGATACATTGACCTTGCTGGAGCCCATGAGCAGATCACCATTGATTGCAACACTACCATGGCATAAAGTTGTATCTCATAAATATTTCTGAGCAAAAAATGGCACAAGGATTATTGACAGACTGTCATAGGCTAAGTAGAACTCTATCTTACTTACTCCACTCAAATTCTAGTGTCTGTACTGTAGATGTTTGTTAGGAAAGAAGGAGAATAGATTTTAACAAACTGAAAAGGTACATTACTATGTAAATTTTGCTAAATTTTAGCTAGCTACAAAGTTATATTACTATGTTGATTTTGTTATGAAGTTGATATTTTTGGCCCTCTTAATATTGCCATTGGTATTAACATTGAAAATACTGTAAACAGAAGTTTGTAAGTAAGATCATAAACGGTGTGCCTGAGCTAAACTGAGTGTCCTCTCAGTAAGAGAAGAGTGGTGGACACCATTAAAACCAGGTGAAGAATGCAGATTGAACAAAGCCCCTGCTCCATTCAGGATACATCCCAACAAGGATATGTAAAATTATTCAAAACAAGCCTGATAATGTTCACTGAAGTATAAAGTTGTGTGTGTTCTTCCTGGTTCTTGCCTTAAATACCCAGTTTTCAGTTACTTCCAGCACTGGATGAGTTTTTCCCTGTAAAGCTGGGCAGTAGTCTCAGCAGCTCCAGTGGCTCATCCTCCCAGGCAGCAGGGTCAGCTGCTGGACAGTGGAGCTTTTTTAAATCTTCCCCTTCCCTGCAGTACCCTGTGCTGGGTCTGCTGCAGATACTGAGCAAAACGTTGGAGTGATGCCACTGCTGGGGAAAGGAAAATACATATGGTGAACTGCTGGGAGCTTAAATAACTGCCAAAGAAAAATCCAGATTTTGGCGTTTATTTTTCAAGGCTTTTCATTAGGGTTCATTTTTGTGCTAATCATCCAGAAAATAAATCTTTGGAGTAACCAATCAATCATTTTCCTATTGTACTTAATCTAGATGGGAGAGGACATACATTTGTTCTTCATTTCTCTTTGATCCAACTTGTTCTTTCTTTTTAAAAAAGATCTAAAAAGTCAAGTAATAATGAGTGGTGGGACCTTTTATGACTGTGCCTCACATCTGTCACTGCTGCTAATTTTGTGTGACAGTCTTGTTAAAGTTTGATCAGCCTCTCTATGGGTAGTTTTGTTATCAGTGAGAAACTTAAAATCAGGGTTTTCAGAAGGTGGAAGTGTTATTGCATCATGTATTTATTGCATAACAGGTTTTCAAGGGGGTTTTTTGACAGTACTATGAATAATTTTCATGGTAAAGACATCTTGGTTGTTGGTCTCCCTGCTAGACCTGCATAGACACCATTGAGAGTGAAACAAGCTTTTGAGGGGCTTGGGAACTCCCCAGAGGAACTGTTCTTTCTGTAGTCACTTAATGTCACATCTGTAAATGTTCAAACTAAAACCTCTGGTGCTCTGTGTCTCCATGTCAAGCTGGCTCACTCCCTTCAAAAGCAGAGGGGCGTAAAGATTTGTCCAGCCTTAAAGAACACTGTTTGGGTACAAAAGACCTACATGATACTCAGTCCCATGCCTTGAATCAATATTTGTTTTGGAAAGTTTATCTAGAAGTTAGGTGTTGTTTTGAAGTAGTTTTAAAGAGCTGCTCAGGGGCTGCAGTGCTCAGAATAATCTGGATGGAGCAGGATTGATGGGCTGAGCACAGGAAAGACATTCAGTCACAATGTACCAAAAATCATCATCTGAGCATTGATTGTGCATAGAGTAATATGTCTGCACAGGTGATCTGGCTTTCAAGCCTTGTAGATTTAATCTTCAATTCTAGTTTATATTTAAAATGTCAGCTGAATTTTATTGGTATGCGGGAAACATTTAATCTTACTCTTTTATCACTGAGAACACATTGCTGGTGATATAGGGCATAGTTAGCTTGTAAGAATTGCTTTATGTTGCTGAAGAATATTGGCCATATTCAGTCAGCCTAAATTCTACCTTACCCTCTTAATCTAGTGATTCTGACAGGCTCGGTCTGGAAAGCTCCTAATTCAATCCCTCTCACTCTGTGAATTACTTTGTCCATAGAAGTAGGTGAAATTTAGGCTTTCAAAATATTCTCATTTCTGCTTTAAAATCAGAAAGAGAGAGAGAGAACAGTATAAATATGTGGTCAGAGAGACATCTA
>VXBI01000835.1:38829-50101 GCA_013397375.1 Toxostoma redivivum | reverse complement strand
AAAGAAAAGAAAGAAAGAAAAGTTTTGCCTGGCCTTTTATTTTTTTAAATAACCTTGTACTCCTTTTCAATTTTCACTTCAGAACTGCTCTCCTCTCTTTTACCTTCCCTTTACCCCCACCCCCCCTTCATTATTTTAATGGGTACATCCTTGCTCTGATGTGTCGACGGTTGTGGAAAATCCTGTGAAGCAAGGGCTTAATGAAATGGCAGCTGGAACAGAGGGATAAAGTTCCTTTGGAGCAGCTTCAAAGGGGAGAGAGGGAACAGTGTTAGCAAACAGAACAATGGTGCAGGGATGCTCATACACAGGCCAGGCACATCCAGCTTGCTGTTTAGATGCAGCACCCTAATGAGGCATGAAGCAAAATGGGTAAGTACATGGTAGGGGAGAAAAATTGAAAGAAGGATTAAAAAAAAAAAAAGTGCAAAACAAAAACAAACAAACAAACAAAAATAAACAAAAAACAGCATATATACAGTAACAAAATACTTAGACATTTTAAAAGCTGCCAAAAAACCCCTATTTTTCTGTTATAACACACCTGATAATTTTTTGATAAAACCTTCAAAAATCCTAGATTTAGTCTTTCCTTCCCTTCCCACACCTTCCCACACCTTCCCACACCTTCCCAGAACTTCCCAGAACTTCCCTTCCCTGAACTTCATTTTATAGTACTACCCCAACTAATTTTTGTTCATAATTTTCAAGGTTCATTTTCTTATCATATAATTATTGTAATTTCTATTTCTGTTGGATTTATTTTTGAAATGGAAATTCTGTCATGAATGAAGACATATCCCAAACAATACAAATAACAGAGATATCAGCAGTCTGAGCTATATTAAGAAAAAAAAGATCACACACACACACCTCCCCAAAAAAGCACTTATGTCAGTCCAGCTGTGAAGATGTCATTAAAAAAAGCCAGAAACAGGGTTACTGTTATGCAGCTAGACAGAAATCTCATCCTTCCACAATGCTGAAGGCAATGTTTCCAATCATAGAACATCAGCCTGTGCTGAATCTCACATCTGCCAACACAAAATCTTTGATCCCCACCACTTGAGTTAACTCTGCTAAGAGGAAACAATAGCAGACTATAGTCTTTAAAGTAGTCAAAGTCTAATGACTATAGTAGTCAAAATAATTAAAATGTGGTCCTGACCTGCACCTTACAGAGCCACTCAATGTGCAGAAATATTTCTAAGATATTTCCAAACCTCCATAAAAAATTTATACTTCAAGGTTTATTAGCAATGTATCCAGAAATCTCAAAGGTTTCAGCTCTATTACATCTATAAATGAACTGGGGAGCCAATTAAATGCAGTTATTGTAAAAATATTGCAGTATTGTAGAAAAGCCACAGTCCTGACATACTGATCTTACCGGTCTAAAATGTGAAATGATACAGTTAAGATCCAAACAGAAGATAGATATTTTATGTGTTGTTTACAGAAGTTTGTTGCAGAGCAATTAACTTTTCCTCATGAATACTTTGCAGTCCTTTTAATTAAGGGAGAGAGGCAGGGAGCCTTTATAGCAGCCTTGTTTTAGACTACAAGGGCTGGACTTCAAAAACTTTCCATCATCAAGTGTAACAACAGACTCGAGTTATCAAGATTAATCTCTTGTTTCAAGTTCAATTGAGAACAAGCATAAGCTTGTCTTCAGACTTATTTATTCCTAATATTGTCACTGCCTGGAAGTGTGCCTAGGCACGGACAAGATGTGAGCTATCACCCCAGTGGTGGCAGGGCACAGACCTGCCTGGTGATCTGTCTGCTGTTCTGGTGAGCCTGGACTAAGCCAAGACCCATCTGGCATGCATATCTCCAGGTCTGCTTTTCTGCAGAGACATCCTGCAGTGGAGTTACTCATCTTTTCATATCTACAAGGTAGATTAATAATGTAATTTAGCTTCATGGTTAGCAGAGAGAGAAAAGAGATTGACCTTTTTAGTTTTCAGTTGATCAGAACCATATAAACATCTTAAAGATGGGTGTGGTGTATAAATGTTTACTTGCCTTCATTGTCTTTCATGGGAACAAAGGATAACTAACTCAAATGTCTATGCTTATATTGTTTATATTTAATTTAAAGCCTCCTGACCTTTATGCCACTTCAGATAGGATTTATATTTCCTCTCTTTGCTCAAAAGTTTAGCCTCAGCCCTAGGAAGAAGAGGTTTGTTTACCTCCATTTCTTTTGGGGGCCAAAAAGTTTAGCTCCTCACTCTTACTCTCTATGTCTTGCTGGGAGATAGCATTTCTTTTATGGACACATGTAATGTCTGGAATTGAAATTTAGTTGAAGGTTTCTTTTCTTTATTTCTTTCCCCCATCCCTCCCTCCCAGTCCTACTTTTCTTGCCTCCCTTTCATGGACAAAGGTAAGCGTGAATTTATCCTTGTCATGCGTGACAACATTTCATTTTTTGCTCTGCAGGTGGTAAGGATGGAGGTTGAAATGATGATGCAGCTTCTCTTCACCTCAGTCAGGAGCAGGCTGCCTGCAATCCACACATTCAACATTTCTTTCTTCATACATTTTTTTCTTTTTTTTTTTTTTTCCTGAGCAAGTGCTGTATTAGGAAAAAGAACCAGAGCTGCAACAAAAAAGTACATATACTTCCTCCTCCATTTTTATTCTCCTTTTTCCATTCTTTCTCCTCCTCTAAACATTCTTCATGGATATCTTTTTGTGCTGGATTATTCACACATGGTTAAAGTATATATAGATATCAGTTACAGTAATAAACAGAATTTATTTACATATAGAGTGCACATAAAAAAGAATTTATAGAAGGGGTAAGGACTGTTAAGTGATATAAAGAAGACAAATTGTATTTAAGAACCTTCAGCAAACTTTGTCTAGTTTAGATGGCTTTTATCAATTTCATAAACTGAAAGACAAAGACATAATCAGGATGCTGGTGTTTTGAAACCCTGTAGTCTTTGACATGGAGTGATTCTCCAGCAGTTTATGCTTCATGCCCAGTACAAGAATGCTACTCTAAATTGGAAAGCAGTTGTAGGGCCAAAATACCTGCTCTACATTTTATAAATTCTACCCTGCTTTTAAAAATTATGATAAAAAGCTCAATTTTCCAGACAGGAAATTGAGGTAATAATGAACTTTAGGTCTGGATTCATTGTAGCTGCTTTACCTGGAAGCCTGTGGTCTAAATTGTCCCCCAGAAATACTTGTCTCTTTCTACTGACAATTTAAGGAACCTAAGAGAACTCTGATTCCTATGTCAGCATTTAATATAGTATTTGAAAACTGGAAAATTAACTAGTTTGTACTGAGATTTATGCAGATTTTGAATTAGCAACAGGAATTTTATTGGGATTTCAGCCACAAGGACAAGTTCTCTTCCTGTCTCCATGCTGCAAAATACAATCATGATAATTAAAAAAAAACCCCAAAAAAACCAAAAAAAACCACAAAAACCAAAAACCCAGAAAAACCAAACCAAACCTACAGGAGATGAAAATAACTAATTCACTGTCTTCTTCTTCCAATTTAAAAACCAAACTGGATAAGGAAAGTGCTGGTTGCTTATAACTCTATTCCTTTGGCATACTAAAGTATTAAATAGTAGGGTCAATGGGGGGTTTTGCCAGTTTGCTTTGGTACTAGAATAAGGATTTTTGGCACATTCTTCTAGCATAAACATAGTGTCAGTTGATTACAGCTCTTCCATGCCTTGAATGAAAAGCTACTATATCCTTCCACCTGTTCCACTGCAAAGAAAAGAGACATCATAATTGCAAAACACAAAGCTCTTCTATTTCTTCAGAAGAAATACTTAGCTGCTCCTGAGAATATGCAAGCTATTTACTTTGCCATGTTGGGTTGCAGAACTTTTAAGGGAAAAATCTAAATTCAAGATCCTATTCCTTGTACAAACCCTTAGTTATTGAGGAGAAAGATCAGCACTGTTTAAAATCCTGACTTTAACAGCCTCAGAAGGTCTTAGAAACCCCTGTAGACCTGTTATCTTCAAGAGTGTATGTATCTTGGATAACCTTGGTCTGTAAATTAAGGATAATTACCTCCTGCTATTCAGACTTCTCACGTCTGCAGATGCCTGGAACCTGAGACTGACACATGCAAAACTGTTGCAAGGCCAAATTAAAAGATATGAGCACATGGCAAACAACATGAGGAGGGAGGAGGCAGAGCAATAGGAGGGAAAAATCGTAAAATACATCATATGGTGAATGAGGGAGTAAGTCTGTAATTATTACTTTAGAAGTATAGGATTGTACTATACGTCTTGATTGACTATACCTCTTTAATAATGATTGTACATCATTATTAAAGCTTTCTGTAGCCATTAAACATGTTGTAGTTAATCTGAGTTTTTTTCTCACCAAACTAAATACAGCATTTCAGTGTTTCCCATGTACTCTAAGGAAGACTGGAGATGCTGGATTTCTGAAATTAGTTTGGAAGAATATACACTTAAAATATCCACTTAAAAGGCTGTGGAACAGTTAATGTACAGAAAAATTATAAGAGTCAAATGCTCTGTAACATGTCAGCTTTCCTCTGATCCCTTCTTTGCCTGTCATATTTGTTAAAAGAAGAATTACACTCTGTAGAAAGGCAGGTCTGAGTCCTCTTTCACTGCTAACCCTCTGCAGCAGAGTAGAGGGAGAAAGTTGAGTTTTGAAAATAGCTGAAGCCTGAGCAGTATCAGGCATTGCTTCTTTATTTTTGCTCTACTCCTAATAGAGTAATTAAGGCTGGAAAAGACCTCTGAGATCATCAAGTCCAGCACTGCCAAGCCTACCACTAAGCCATGTCCTTAAGCGCCACATCAATCTGTCTTTTAAACACTTCCAACACCAGCACAGCCCTGGACAGCCTGTTCCAATGCCTGACCATGCTTTCAGTGAAGAAATTTTTATTAATATCTAATCTAAACATCCCTGGCACAAACTGAAGCCATTTCCTCTCACCCTAGTATTTGTTACTTGGGAGAAGACACCGATCCCCACCTGGCTACAACCCCTTGTCAGGGAGTTGTAGAGAGCAAGGAGGTCCCTCCTGATCCTTCTTTTGTTCAGGATGAGCCCTCCCAGCTGCCTCAGCTGCTCCTCATCAGGCTGGTGCTCCCTTTCCTTCTCTGAACAGACTCCAGCCCCTCAGTGCCCTTCTTGTCATGGGAGGTGCCAGTGCCCCCAGCACAGGGGTGACAGTCACTTTCCTGCTCCTGCTGGCCACACTGCTGCTGGCACAAGCCAGGACATCACTGGCCATCCTGACTACCTTGACACCCTGGTTCCCATGTCCAGCTGCTGCCCACCAGCACACAAAGGTCCTTTTTTCTGCTGGGCAGCTTACCAAGTGCTGTCCCAAACCTGAAAAGCTGTCTGACNCAGCACTGCCAAGCCTACCACTAAGCCATGTCCTTAAGCGCCACATCAATCTGTCTTTTAAACACTTCCAACACCAGCACANCCCAAGGGCAGGACCCAGCCCTTGCCTCGTTGAATCTCACCCCACTGGCCTCAGCCCAGGGATTCAGATCCCTCTGCAGAGCCTTCCTGCCCTCCAGCACATCAGCACTCCGACCCAGCTTGGAGTCTTCTGCAGGCAGGCTGAGGGTGCTCTCAATCCCCTTTTCCAGATCCTCAGTAAAGATAAACTGGTCCCAGTACTGAGCCCTGGGGAGTACCACTGCTGTCTGTCCACCAGCTGGGCATGACTCCATTCACCAGCACCCTCTGGGCCTGGCCATCCACCCAACATCCATGGCATGTAAAAACTGAGTTGAATATGTATAAATAAAGCTGTGAGATTTAATATCATATTCTGTTCAAGCTCCTGAACATTGGGAATGGTCGGAAGCAGATTTTTTTCCTATCTTATTCCTATTTCATCTCAGATTCATAAAATTTGGATAACTTTTCTGTGTCTGTGAGGGATTTCACTGGCAGCATGTAAGACATTTGCTGTACACTTAGCTGTGTGCTTCTCAGACTGCCACTAATATTTAATTTATGCCTTCAAAACAGTAAGGACATTGTGAAACTAAGAATAGATCTCTCATATGGAGAAGTTGTATGTCACATGTTAAAAGGAAATGTCTAAAGAAACTTAAGGAAATATCCTATATAATAAATTAAATCTTAGAACATTACAAAAAATTAAAAATTAACTAAACCAAACCAATTAACCCAAACACATATACACCTACAGACACATCTGCAAAACCTACTTCAAGTTTCAAAGACTATATTTCTGATAAATTGTTGCAAGCATTTCAGTAAAATTTTCATATTGCATTTTGGCATTTTGGTCAAGACTTAGAGGTTTTCCCCCTATTCTACTGCATAACGCTCAAAGCTTTTTTTATTTTATTTTTCTTTTTTTTTTTTTTCTTTTTCTTCTGATAGAATTCTAAAATTATTTGGTTTGGAAGGGACTCTAAGTATAATCCTGTCCAAATACCAGACCATGGACAGGGATATCTTTTATAAGATTGGTTGATGTTATAAACTCACATGAGGGAGAATGTTATGTCTATATTAAATTTCCAGAGTGAAGTAACCTGAAATCTTAAATATGCTTTACATGCTACTGTCATTCTCAGTAAGACCTTGGATAGACAATGCTCTCAAGGAGTTCAGGATCTGATTCTGCATCCTTGGGCTTGTATGACTCAGAATCTACAAAAAGCATGTACATGGAACAGACTACAAAAAATACACAGTACTGGTCAATATATAATACACAAGATGTTTTTTGAAGTTAGAACTGTAGACACGTTGATGGTAGTGAACATTGTTTGCATGTTTTATACAATTATTTTAATGTTTTATTATTTGAACATCAAACATAAGAAAGAACCCTAAAAAAATGAGGTTGTGAATGGTATAGTCAAGCAGGTATAAATAAAAAGAAAGCCAGACTTCTGTGCCTGTAGAAACTGCATAGTATAATTTACAATTATTTGCATAAATTTACTGATATCTTCACTGAAAAGGGCTTTTCTCCACCACCCCCCTCACCAGAAGGTGCCTCTGAAACCTCACTACTCTAGCAATTTACAATCTTCTTCATTTTCTTTTGAGCTTAAATTGGTTCCTAGTCAACCCACTCTATTTATTCTTAAGCCAACACTAGTATTAGGTTAAATAGCTCACGTCTGTCTTTGGTGAGTTCTCCCTTCATTTATTTATAGACAACCATCATATCCTTCTAAGTCTTCATTTTTCTTGAGTAAACAATCCTTGTTTTCTCATACCCTCTCCATTGACAGGCTTTCTGCTGTTTTGATCATCCTAATAGACCTGTTCCACTCTTGGGCCAACTTATAAGTGCTCTCTTTTACATTCTCTAATTAATCTTTTAGCCCTCAAGATGCTTATTCATGTCCTTACTTTTTCAACCCACCTCTACTTATTGTCATTATTTTTCTCACATCCTTACCCCTATACTAGGGAGATAGATTTTTGGGGTTTTTTCAGACTATATGGATTGAGATAATTCCAGACTTGTTCTTTGTTCAAGATCCTGATCTCTTTAGTGCAGCTAGCTTCCCTTCATTTGTTAGAAATAATCCTGTAAAAATTGAAATAAACCTTTGTCTATTTAGGTTCTAATTTAGCTTCAGTTAAATCAGCTTGCATTCAGATGATTCAAGTTTTGTTTTATTTTTTTTTCACCACCACATTTATAATACTCTCATTTAATTTAAATTAAATATCTTTACAATTTTTTCCAGAGAGATGAAAAAGGGAAAACTTCAAGACAGTCTGTATATGCTGTCTCCAAGATGAACAAAGATAAATTGCATTATCCTAATGACATCACAATACAAATCATTAGGAGAAAGCATTTCTCTAACAGTGTTACATATGGTCAACCCAATCATCAGTGCCAGTTTTCCCCAAGATGTTGGTAAATTATTTTTATAACTTAAAACTTATTACAAAATGCAAATAGTGGGTAAAAAAAGCTAACTAGAAATTAATTTACTGTGTTGTTGGTTGGCTAACAAAAAATGTGGTTTTGATCCCTAGGGCTTGAAGTGTCCAGAGTTTGCTGCAAAACAGTGAATAGTTGGGTCACTCTTCTTGGCAACAAAAGGAGCTCAGAGCTTGCCAGTGTTGGTTATAGCTTCCCAAATGAGACATTTCATGTCTGATACAAAAAATTAATTATTCCATTCCCTGTTATCCTTTGTTCCCCACTGCCACATTCCAAGGTATAAATGTAAAATGACTCCAAGAAGTTATTGTATTTTTGCTTCCATATTCCATGTCACATTTAACTACTTAGGTGCAACATGCACAGACACAAGGAACTAAAATAGCAAGAAGCACATTTTCAAAATATTTGTGGGCTTGAGTTTCAAAATGAAACATCTGGAGTGGAGTTCTTTGGGGTTTTTGTTGGGGTTTTTTTTGTTTGTTTTTTTCTCTTTGACACTACTTTTCAAAAAGAAAAGAAAAGGAAAAAAAAAAAAAGCTCAGATACTCCTCCGTTTAAATATAAATGCTGACTTTCCAAAGAAAGAGAAAAACCAAGAAAGAAGAGTGAGGGGCATTGACACCCTCAGGGAAAATTTCATCTCAAGAGAACTGACCTTTCAGAGAAAGCAAATTAAATTATCTCTCTCATCTTCTACTAGTGCTGTGACATCATTAAAATTCACGTTATATACCAGCATGCTTTCTTTTGTATTCATAACCTTAAACCAAAATTAATCAGTTGTCACATAAAGTTAACATATTTGTTAATGGTGCCCAAGCCTCACTATGCATTGTCTCAAGACGACTACTGTAAAATAACACAAATATTGTAGGGCACTGTCTTCCTCACCTTGTATCAATCTTTGGAAAATCAATCCAGAACATGTTGGGCTGGGGGTGAAAGAGTCCCTGCATGATGAAAAAAACAGTCAGCGTGTTTAAAAGTGTTCAATAAATAGGGTCCTCTGAAGCAGTGAGGTGCCACCACTTGTGAGAAACTTGGAGGAGAGGAAGGGTGAAAACAGCAACCTTTGGGGACCTGCTGCCACCTTTACCAGGGGTGCTCTTATCTCTCTGCTTGGCTCATTGAATGCTCTGTTCTTCAGGTGTTACTGCAGTATTTACTATGGACCATCTCTGCAATCCCTTTTTTCGGGAGCTCAGTTTAGACGTTGGATTTTCAAAAGAATAGGATGCTGGAGGTGGATGTAAATTCAAGGGGAAAAAAACACTAAAGGGGGTGGAACAAGAAAAGAGAAACCTATTCCCATTCAGTATAAAATCCTATAACTAAGAATTCCAGCTTTTTTCAGTACCACTCTCTTTAAAAAATAAAATAATAATTTAAAAAAAGGGTTTGTTTGTTGATGTTTTTGTTTGTTTGTGTTTTGGGATTTTTTGTGTGTGTGTGTGTGTGGTTTTGTTTTTGTTTTGTTTTCTTTTCTTTTCTTTTTTTTGTTTTGTTTTTTGGTTTGGGTTTTTTTTTTTGTTTTGTTTTGTTTTGTTGTTGTTATTGTTGGGTTTTTTTGGGGGGGATATATATGTATATGTAAGAAAAGTCTAACTACAGAAAAACTGAGATAGGCAGATGAAGAGACCATACTATGTTTTTCAGGGAGGATTCTACTACTGTGCATGAGCAATACAGCCTGCACATTTTGTGAAAATTATTTTATACATCCATATAGCACCTTAGTAAAAACATAATAAGACCATAGAGTCAAAATATATCACCATGGAAAAGTAATGGAAAGGAGACCTTAAAAATTTTCCCCAGAGTAATAACACATGTCATTGAAGAGCTCAGAAGTGGGTTAATGCACCCACATGTCCAGATGCCTTTCTTTATAACACTGCAAATAAGAAAGTAATCCTTACAATATAGGCTTGACTTCTTCCTGAACAAGATATTTATTTGTTTTTGTAGAATAGTCTATGCCCGTCCATATTAAGACAATATATTTATTTTTTGGTATAAAGTGAGAGATAATATATATACTATACATCCTATTGAATTTATGGGGTTTTTTTCGTAATTTCAAATATTATAATCTTCAATTTATGCTGTATGAACTGTCTTAAGGTCTGAGGTTTTCCTTTATATATTTACAAATATCCTTTAACAAAGGATCAATTGGAACAAAGATTTTACTGTGTAGGAAAAAAAAAATCCTTGTACAACATGTGAAGAAGTTCAAAACCAGGAAGATTTTGAAGGTATTTCACCTGAGAAAGAAAATGTTTTTTGGTATGTTCTGTACATCCTTTGAAAATCAAGGTATTTGAACATGTCACAAAAAATCCACTTCCCCAAATTACTTCTCAGTAATCAGTGCCATTGATTCAAAATAACTTCTAAAAACTGGGGTGCAGGAACAAAGCTGAGGGAGAAGGATGAGACTGATAAGCTAGTCAGGCTATATTCAGTTCCAAGAAAAAGATAAATCATACAATATTTAGCAATTTGTAAAAGCCTGGCATTCATGGAAGTGTTACACAACCACCTGAGTGGATTTGCCAGGAACAGTTCATTTACTTCCCACCAGTACTAGTTCAATCAGCTCTGTAAGAAGAGGAATACCAGGAAAGAATGAATAGTTGACAAGTACAAGTACAGTTCAGACATCACTACTTGTGTTCATTGTGTGATGCCTCTTGTCCTGGCCCTGTGTACTGCTGGGAAGAGTCTGCCTTGTTCACTCCTTCAGATCAGATATTTACACCTTTGGAAAGATCCCCCTTGACACTTCTCTAGGATGAGCAGTACCAGCTGTCTCAGCCTCTCTTGATATGACAGATGTTCCAGTCCTCTCTTTGTGTCTGTGGGCCTTCACTGGACCCTCTGTAATAATTCCATACCTCTCCTTACTGGGTAGCCCAGTTCTGGGTACCAAAATCTAGAAATATCACACCAGTGACATACATTGACAGAAGGCAAGGATTATCTCCCTTCCCTGCTTGCTAGGCTCTGTTTAACACAGGTGGCTGTTGGCCTTTGCTCCAAGGTGTGCTGCTGGGTGATGCTTACCTTGGTGCCATCATGACCATCAGGGTTTTCTCTGCTGGTTACTCCCCAAATTGGATGTTGCATGGGTCTATTCCTTCCCAGGTGTAGGGAGAAGCACTCGGCCAAGAAGAATCAGTGCATTGAAGTAGGCAGGCTCAGGTGCATAAACACTACATAGGAAACAATGAAATATGTGATTTTCTCACTCACAAGAAAGGGAACAGTCAGTTAAAACAAAACAAAACAAAACAAAACAAAACAAAACAAAACA
>VXBI01000835.1:0-14898 GCA_013397375.1 Toxostoma redivivum | reverse complement strand
AAAAAAAAAAAGTTTAAATCCATTCAGGCATTTTCCTGCTTGTGTAAATTCTGCACTTCAGGTAAGACCTGAGGATGCCAGTTTGTTACAGTGGGAGGAATTGTTCTGGAACAAAGTAGTGTTCTCTTTTTTAAAGAATAGCCTAAATTCACAAAGGGGATTAAAGCTTTTGAAAGACCACAGTTCTTCAGGGTGATATGGGACTCATCCTTTCTTTTCAGCATCACCTGTATAATGCAGGGTCCTACCAGACAGCACTGAATGTACTGAATTTCCTTACTGACCCATGGAGTATTGGTAGCACTTAAGTCTTGTCAGCCACACAAGTAAGGCCAGGCAGCTAACTCCCCCTGTGGACTTGGTTTCAAGTAAACAATTTTCCACTCAGGAATTCCTTTCAGAAGGGAAAATGCTACTTCCATGTGAAAAGTTATAAATCTCATCAAGGGGGTTGCATGGCAAGCTAAAAATATTCAGGCCCTCAGAGGACTCACACTTTTGTCCTTCTGCTTTGTTTCAAGGATTCAGCTTATTTCACATAATTAATTACTGGAGAGTTGCCCATTAAATAAATAGATAAAGAAATACTGGAGCTTTCTCTTTCCCTTTAGATATTTCACACTGAAGATCTCACGCAGAGCAATACTGTTTATAAGAAAATTGAGATGGTATGAAGGATATATTTTTCTCATTTGTTACCATTAAACAATATGTGTTTTCATGAGAGGCACTAGTGGTTTGCCCCAAATCGTTGTGTAAGCATGTGCTGACATGCCCATGTGTCATGGTTTAACCCCAGCTGGCAGCTCTGGGCTCTGCAGTCACTCACTCAGCTCCCACCATGCACCCAACAGGGAGGAAAATGACAAAGAAAAGGTAAATCTCGTGGCTTGAAATAAGAACAGTTCAATAACTGAAACAAACCAAACATCATCATCATCACCATCATCATCATCATCATCATCATCATCATCATCATCATCCAAACAAAAAACACGGAGAAGGGGGAATAAAACTGAAGAGAAACAAATGATTCACAACATGATTGCTCACATGACTGGGCACTGATCAATGCCCAGCCTGTTTTCCAGCACTGAGCAGTGACTTCCAGCCAACTCTGCCCAGTTTGCACACTAGGTGATGTTCTGTGGTATGGACTATCCCTTTGGCCAGTTCAGGTTAGCTGTCCTGGTCGTGCTGCCTCTTGGCTTCTTGTGCATTTGCTCTTTGTAACAGCACAGGAATCTGAGAAATCCTTGATTTGCTGAGCTCTACTGAGAAGCAACTAAACCATCACTCTGTTATCAACATTATTCTCATACTCAATCCAAATTGCAGCACTGTACCAGCTACTTAGAAACAAATTAGTTCTATCCCAGTCTAAACCATGATACCATGGGATGCAGCATGACAGTCAGACAAACTCACATCTAGCCTACTAGACACCCAGAATTCCAGGTGGGAAAACATTTTTCTTGGAATTTTGTCTCAACAGTAGATATGGAAGTTTTCAAGCCAAAAGATGCTTCTGCTGTCTGTTTGCTCTGAATAAATTTAAGGAGGATGGTTAGATAATGAGCACAGTAAAGGAGATGTGACTCTTGAATGTCACTTGGTGCAGAGAGAAGACTCCAAAAGGAGTCCAATAGCAGCTTTCAGTAAAAGAGAAAGCCTTGCTTTGATAGCACACACAAGTGAGTGCACAGAATAAATGAGTTAATATAATTCCATCCCATTAGGTGAGCTTCTGTAACTGGCCACATATGTACCTTGGGCCTGTATGACATAAGAGCTTAATCCTGTTTGGCTAAAATATTCTTCCAAGAAATTATCGCATCCTTAGAACATACGGTTAGTTGTACAGGCAGAGTTAATGGAGATAATTTCTGAAGTTACCAGACATTAGCATGCTTGATTGGTGCTCATTTTTAGAGATGAGAAATCATCTTTTTCCATGAGATTTTAAAACATGTGGGGCTGCAGTTTCTTATTCCAATGTAAAAGAGCAATGAGTTTCACGCATTGGAGAATGCATGAAATACCAGGTCTTGCTGACATTACTTTCTAGCCTTTCAGAAAATGCCCAGCCCTTCACATTTACTCATGACCTAAAAATTAGCCCAAGTGGTGTCATTTTTCAACCTGTTCCCACCATTGCCTGGGGTTATCTCTAGAATGTCAAGGCCTTATTCCTCTTGGCCCTGCAATTTGTGTCATCAGTGACATCCATGTGAAGGGAAATTCATCAATCTCTTAGTGGACAACTCAGTGCAGCCACCAAAACTTTTCAGCCTAATTCTCTGCTACCATTTCCTTGCTGGCATCATAGGAAAAGATAAGAAAGAGTTGTAGGCAATGGCATAACAAGATTGGTACCCTCTTTTTCTATGTTTATAGGGTGTAGACTTTCAGGATTTCTCAATCTTCCTCTTCTAGAAGTTGCCAGCCTGAAGTAGCAAAAGCAACAGCTCCTGAGATGGAGATCTATTTGCCCTTGTTTTGCATGATTCTCAATGTTAGGCCTCTGAGCTGCTCTCTACGAAGAAGTGTTAAATTGAAGAGAGAGTAAGAGAAGGCGGCCCATGGAAACTAAGAGGAAAAGTTATAAATAACTTTTTTTATTATCTTAAGTTCTGTGCGTGGGCGTGATTCTTCAACCTTGACCTTGGTTTAAATAAAAATAAAATTAAAAAGAATCAGCTCTTTCTTTACAGCAGAGACTTATTATGTACTATCTATAATGCTTACACAGTTCATGAAAGCAAATTTGAAAGGGAATGAAGGAGACTTTAACAATGCAGAGCAGCTGAACAAATATATAACAATTCCTTGAATGAATGATTGGATGATACCTAATAGCAGGGAGTTTGCAATAGTACAAGATTATCCTCTGATAATTCTTCAGTTCTGACTGTGGCTGCCTGATAATCCCCGAAGCTTCTAATCTGCAGGATCTGAATCCATAAAGAATGACAAAAAAAAACTTTACAATCAATTATAGTTACTGCCACAGAGCCATTAGTGAGTAGGTGAAATAAGTATGACCTTTTTAACTTCAAAGTCATGTCAGAAAGAAAAAAATATACATAAAACCCCTCAATCCTCTTGGAATTTGAAATAAAGTTTCAGTTTTTAATATAAAGTTTATTGCTTTTTTGAGTTCAGGAGATAGTTTTCTTTTTATTTCTTTTCCAGATGTCAATTTGTTTCTTTTAGTCAGACAGTCATATTAACTCCAAGACTGCAACCAGTATCTGTTCATTTAATTGAAAGGTAGATGAGCAATTTCTAGCAAAATGGTGGATGGTAGGATAAGAGTGTATTTGCCCTCTGTTTTGAACCCACTTCTAAGCCCATTTGCCTCAGTAACTTTTCCCAAACTGACATTCAGCTTTCTGAATGTTTCCTTGAGATGATATTTTCCCAGAATATTCCTTCAATTATCAAACTTGCTTTTGTCATATGAATGACATTTGTTTTCTTGTTTCAACTTTCAATGTGTTTTATAGTAGGAGTATTTTCTTCATTAATTCGGTAGTAGTCAAAATGGTGGAAAGAACCTCACCTCTAATAGAATTTGGAAACCAAATCTAGAGTCATGCAAACTGCAGCTGTTGCTCTCTGGTTCACTTTTCCATTTAAGATGGATACAGTTTTATAAAACATTGGAGGGGCCAGCAAGGTATTAAGGATACTTAGCTTGGGAAGTGACATTGGGAACTGAAGCTTCAGAATTCAGGAATGTTGTCCATGCCTGTCTCAAGATAATTACATGGCAATTTAGATTACTTGCTTAGTGTTTTGTTGTGTTATCTATCTTTGTTATGTATTTATCAACAAATGTCTGAATATTACTTTAAATGGCATATAGTTGAGTAGAAATACCAATTTTACATGCAGAGCTGGATCATAAGATACAAAATGCCTAAAATACTGAAATTACTAAGAGATTTACATTTCCATAAAGTCAGTAAGAGCACCTAAATGACTTGCTCAAAATAAAATGAGAGACCTATGACAAACAAAGTAAAATCATCATTTTTGAGGTCTGAGATGAGCATCCAAAGGCACTTGAGATGGATACCTGTATCTAAATAAAGCAGTTCAGTGTCTGGATTAGAAAACCTGGATTATGAGACATTTCCTCTTAGCTGTTACCTAACAGGTTCTATTTTTTTTTTTCTCACCCTTAATGTGGGAATTGAGAAAATCATACACTCACATTATTTGCTACCACAGTTTGATTGCACCAATACTATGCTCATGTCAATGTTACAAACAGCTCTGCTTTATTATAGCTTGACAGAGACACACACCAGAAAGATGATGGACATTTTATCCAACACACATCATTGCCTTGATTTGTATTCTGGCAGAGAATGAGTAAGAAACTGGAGATGGAGGAAAAAAGGACAAAGACAGAACAAAAGCTAACCCCTGGCCACCTCCCTGACAAGATGAGATAATCATGCTGTCCACAAGAAAAGCCCTTCAAATGAACAATAATTTAAGTGCATTTCCTCCTTGAAGTCACCTTGACATGCTGAAATACTCAAGTTTAAGAAGAAAAAGACATCAAAGGGTGCTCATTAGAAAATGTGACTTTTGATGGATAATTTAAGTGACAAAGTAAAGTTAAGTGTTTGAAGCAGAGAGGTCTTGCCAACATAATGTTTTTCACAGCTGCAATAAAACTGGGGATTATTTTCTGGTAGCTGCAGAAACTTCTTTGTGACAGTTGAAAATTCAGTTGGCCAATTCATTGCTGCTTTTTAAGAGCATATCCTGTCCTTCAGTCCAACATAATCAGCACCCATTTTCAGGTGCTGTATAAAAGGATATGCACTAGGAAAAGCATAAAAAATTCTCAGTGAGTTACAGCTATATTTTCATAATGAAATCCTCCATGGGATCTGGACTGGGTCAAATGGGAAAAAGTTCTTTCAAGATTTCTGGTGTTCATGACAATTGATGATCTTTTTAGTTCCATGGGAATAAAAGGATTCCTTCAATCCATAAAAAAATTACAATAAAAAATTATGGGGGGTAACATAACAATTGTTTTAAATCTCTTTGAATGTAATAATTTTAATTCCATCTGTAGATAGTGAAAAGAAAATTGGTTTTATAAGATTTTACCCCATACTTGCCATGCCACTTTGAAAATGGATGTGTGATGTTATAGAAATATCTTTTTTACTGATGATGCTGCAGGGATTCTGGATGGTTACCTGAAAAGCTAGTGCATATGAACAAAGCTTAGTAAATGAATTTCATGTACCTGCCTGGCAACACTTTCCCCCTAATGTCATTTTTAATGTCATTGAACATTTAGGTCATTAATGACTTATAGTGCTGTGAATTTATCAAAGTTGATATGGGAGAACTGAAAGCAAAATTAATTACTGACCGAAACTGAAATGAACACAACATTTTTTCTCTGTCTCCACTTAAGAAGCATACTGGTCAACACTCCAGAAGTAAGTGATTCTCCTACCCACTGCTGTTTGTAGAGGATCCCAACATTGATTTCTTGAATGGAATGACAATCCATTGATTTTCAAACACAGCTTCCCACTGATGGCAAAAATCCCCTGACTGGGCTTCAGAGTTCAACATCATCTTTCAACAGGACTGCTTGTACTCTTCTATTCTGCTCCATCAGTTTTATATTACTTTTCTTGCACAGGGAACTTTACAATGCTAAGCTCTACACTCAAGAAACTAACAGATAAATTTGAAAAAAACAAGCTCAGGAAATTAAACTGACCTTTCTACTTTTAATACCTCTAAGTGGAAAAAAAACCCACAAAAAACCCAAAAAAACCCCAGCATTCAAAATTCATAGTCAATGTTCACATTATTAAGTAAAAGAAAAATGGATAGTTTTAGAAGTATTCAGTGACTCTTTAAATTATGACAATAGCATCATGAAATCAGTTCGAATTGCAGATTAATTGCATGCAGAAAATTGCCATCCATCATTCTGAGAATGTTTTAATATGTTGAACTCTAAACCTGAAAGTTGCTTTAAAAAATAACATTTTTGTTCATAACAACTGAAGAGGCTTCTTAAATATAGGAAAGAACTGCATAAAGATAAACTGAATAAAGAATAAAAATGGAAATTTTAAAAAGCCTGTAGCTAAATTAATTTCATAAACCCTAAATCAAAGGAATATACAGAGATCCTTATGGGGAAAAAAACAACCACAACCAAACCTGCCAAAACCCCTTTAAAATAATGAAGTTTAAAATTCCTTTTTTGAATGACTACTTGCACAGACACATAAAGACGTAGTTTTAACATGTCAGCCAAACTGGAGAAGTGGAAAACTTAAAAACTCTTCTATACCTGAGCAGAAAATTCTGACACATTGTGCTGTGAATTTGCTCTCGAGTTAATCCCAGGATTAAAAAAAAAAAAAAAAGAAAAAAAAAAAAAGTGGAAACACTAGTGCCAATAAAATTTATAAACTGAAATAAAGGATTTCTCCATCCTTTTAAATATCCTACAATAAACTCATAAAAACGTAGTTTCTTAAACAAGAGGAAAATGCTTTCATTTATCATACTCACTATGTAAAAGTCATTGTTTCAGAAGCTACACTCTTTGCTTCTGATAAGGTTATACTATTACTTTCCAGCTCAAGTCTTACCTGAGGCCCAGAGTAATGCTTATTACATATACAATAGAGCCAAGGAATGAGTGAATTGCCTCAGTGAATACCTGAATGGACTAGCTCAAACCTTTAGACAAAGTTTTAGATATATCAGAAGTCATTGCTCTTTTTCCTTATTGAAACTTTTTACACTTCCAAGTTCCAGAAAGCAGAAAATATTAAAAGACAATCTCTCAATGTGAAAACTTGATCATCTATTTTTACCACACTATCATGATTTTTTTATGTAAAGACCTTTATCAGAAAAAAAAAAAAAGCCAAAGGATTCTTTCACTTAACAAAAAAGGCTAGGTAAACCAAACCTGAAAGGTGAAATCAGGTGAATTAAAATAAAATTAAAAAAAAAAAAGTACATACTTATAAAGAAGAAGGAACGCTATGCACAAAACTGGCTTATTCACCACTTTTTTGTCCTCAGATCAATACTGAATGCTTTTCTGGAAAAGCTGTTCTAATCAAAGAGAATCAACTAGACTCTACCCTGGAGTCAAGCATGAAATTCTCTGACTGGTGCTACACAGAAGATAATGCTGGACTATTGTCATTATTCTTTGTTGAAGATGGTGAATGTCCAAATTACAAGAGATGTTGTGCTGTTCACTGTTCAGATAAAGCAGAACTGAACAGGAGTCTGAGACTTAGAGCCACTGCTGCAGTGTCCATGTGTTAACATTTGGGGGGAAAAGAGGAAGGCATTACCAACGTAAAGATGCTGTGTATCAGGAGAATAGGTTTAGGCAGCTGGCATGTGTGAAAGCTTGAAGTGTGCCCTGGAAGATAAAATCTTCAAGGGCAGCCTCTTCAAGGCACCAGAATGATCCATCTTGATCTACACAAAACAGGCCAGCATGGACAGGGGCCAGGCTAGCTCGATGTGGAACTGTGAGTAATAACAGTGAAACACTGCCCAGGCTTCCAAGGATTGAAGTAAGAAGGCCATATCCCAGCTGGAGTTAAAACTGGTGAGGAATGTCAAGGGCAACACTGAGTAAGAGAAAAGAATACTTTCAGCAAGAGGAAGACCAAGGTTAACATGGGATTGCTGCTGAAAGGACAGGAGTTGTACTAAAGACTACAGGAAAGCTTAGATGCTCAATGTTTGTCTCAGTTTATAATGGAAAAGAGTAATTCCGGGCTTCCATGACTTGATAGGCTGGAGAGTTGGGTGTAGGGAAACCTGATGAGGTTTAACAAAGGAAAGTGTAAGGTCGTGCACCTGAGGAGAAATAACCCCAAGCACCAGCAGAAGATGAGGACTGACCTACCAGAGAGCAGCTCTGCAGAGAAGGACCTGGGAGCTTTGGTGGGTGACAAGCTGGCCATGAGCCAACAGTGTGACCTTGCAGCCAGGAGGGCCAGTGGTACCCTGGGTTCATGGGGAAGAGTGTGGCCAGCAGGGTGAGGGAGGTGATCCTGCCCCTCTACTCAGCCCTGGTGAGGCACACATGGGGTGCAGTGTCCAGTCCTGAGAAACGCATGGAGCTACTGGAACAGGTCCAGCAGAGGACACAAAGATGATTCGAGGTCTAGTGTCTCACTTCCATTAGGAGAGACTGCGGGAGTTTGGCCTATTTATTCTGGATAAGAGAAATCTGAGAGGGGATCTAGTTAATATATAAAAATATCTCAGTGGAGGGTGACAAGAAGATGGTGCCAAGCTCTTGCCAGTGGTGCTCTGTGACAGGAGAGGAGGCATTGACCATAAACTAAAGCCCAAGAAGTTTCACCTCAACATGAGGAAGAGCTTCTTTATGTTGAAGGCAGCAGAACGCTGGAAGAGTTTCCAATGGAGGATGTGGAATCTCCTCTCTGGAGACATCCAAAACCACCTGGATATGTTCCTGTGTTACCTTGGCTTGGCAGCTTGGTTGGGCAGCAAGATATCCAGAGGCCCCTTCCAGCTGTAATTAGTGTGATTCTGTGAAGTCAAAGACAGATGGTTAATGAGGAGCTTCTCTGGGATCAGTACTAGTAGCTGAGCACCTTTGTCTGAGCCATAAGATAAACCAAGCCTTCACTGTGTTTGCAGTACAGGCTGGGGAATAGCTAGGTAGCAGCTCTGCAGAAAAGGGCCAAGACTCTTGCTGACACAAGGTAGTTGTGTGTTGTCTTGCCAACCCAGGACAACCAAGCAATGAAAAACCAGTGAGTTTGGGAGGGGATGACCAAGAGAGAAGGCTGGAATATATCACATATACATTATTCTGGAAAATACAAGGACAAGTGTTATTTCAGCTTCCATCTACACCATGATAGAGCTGATAGAACATGATTAGTCTCAGACATTTACACAGGAGGCCACAGTTCCAATAGGTGGCAAGAGAACTTTTCATTGCACAGAAGGGAACAATAAACAATATAACAATAAAAATTGTTAAGCGCTGGAAGAGGTTGCTAAGAGAAATGAGAAAGGTTTTAATCTTTGGGTATCTTCAAAACTTGTCTGAAAGAAAAACTGAGCATCATGATTGAGATCTGCATAATTCTATGTTCAGCATATATTTGGATGGTCTTCACAGGTTGCTTCAAGTCTAATTTTTTTTTAGTTCTTTTGACTTTAAAATCAATGATTCTGTGTTTTTCTTTGATGGAATAGTGAAGAGTTTAATCTGAATTCCACTGTTTTTCTGGAGAAGGATTTTGCATGAAAATGCCAACATTTTCTCTTTCTCACTGTTAACAGACAAAATGGATGTACATATTCACTGCACTTTAGTAAAATCCATCTTTACAAGTGCCTGTATCCATGGACAGTGTAGGATAGATTATAAAAGAATCATACAAATCATACAAATAAAATGAAATATGATAAAAATAAGATAAAAATTATAAATCATTCCTATTAATGATAGCTAATTTTTCTATGGCATCTTTTAAGTGTGAATACACATTTATAAACTGAGATCTAAAAAGGTCTTTGTAACCTCTGTGTTCTGAGCAGTTATACAGAACATTTTTTTAATAAGTTCTGAAATAGAATCCACAATCATAAATCAGGTGTTTATGCTCCTATGAAGTGCCTTGAGATAAGTGTATCTCAGCATGATATTCACAAAAAAGCACCTGTTAAATTACTTCCTTGAGTCTTATTTTTTACTGTGGTTTGAACCTTACTCATTACATATCTTCCTTAATGCAACACTGTATCTTAGAAGTCTCTATAGGTGTTGGAAAGGGCTCATTCAAAGCTGATTTTATGCAGCAGCTCAAATATTTGAGCATCTGTGGAGAATAAAGTGCAGACTCCTAGAAGAGGTACAAACTGATAGCTTTCTTGTGTCCACACAGTATCCAACTTCTGAATTATAGATAACTGTGACAACACTTTTTTCCACTTCTTCCTATTTCACCTGTATCAATATCATTTGGGATGTTTGAATGTGAGTAGAAATTTTAAAATGTTAGCATATATAAAAACATAAGGCTTGAATATATAGTCAGGTTGCCACAAAGAGCCCTGTGTTCTTTAAGGATTCGTTTTCACTTCAGAATGATAAGATAAAATATATCTTTTTAAAGTTGCATTTGAAGGAACATATACATACACATAAGATAAAATATATTTTTTTAAAGTTGCAGTTGAAGGAACATACGCATAAGGAACTTCCTTCTAGCAAAGAAGGTAGAGCGATCCTCATTTTCCTTTGTTCTCTTGCTCAGTCTGTTGGAGTTAGCAAGTCAGGAGTTTCTCTGAATTTTTCTGAGAGAAATTAAAGTGTAGGGATTGAATTAAAGCCTTTGGATGGATTGAAGTATATTAAGCCACTTACACATAGAGGTATAAGTTTAGATTTTAATATAGGTAAACAAGTAAGTAAGTGAGTAGAATGAGTTTTAAGTGATTTTAGTGAGTAAAGGTCTCAGATGTCAGAGTAGTAGTACATGCTCTAGTGAAGGTTGAAAAATATAATCCTAGATATTAGTGTTTCCGTGGAGGCTCCAAGAACATAGTTTTAGACATAATAAAGCTAGAGTAAAAATATTGCTTACATTTTTAGCTAACTTATATGTAGCCTGGCATGCTAAGAAACTAGAACTTTAATAAGTTAAGAAGTAGTGGTCCAAGTTTGTGTCTTAACTTGTTGGGAAGTTTCTATATAAGAGTGTGCATTAGAAAGAGCTGGGGCATTCTGCCATTTGCTTTTCCCATTGCTTTCCCACTTGCTTTTTATGCCATGTGCTTCTATGCCATTTGCTTTTTTCTATTACTTTGCTTTTGCTTTTGAGACTGATGTGCTTTTGCAAAAAACAACTTTATAGCAACTATTAGCTGCTTGGCTCGTTAAAGAAAGCAACCCTACAAGTTGGATGCCTAAGAGCACCCAGCAGTTTAACCTCACACAGTCTTTAGTTAATCTTGAATTTGCTCATACATGAGAAAATATTAAAAGGTGAGAGTACTAGTCTCTCTTCTCATGGTGGGTTTTTTTTTTCCCTCAGGAGTACTGACTATATCTCAGAGGAGGGTACTGAAAGGATCCCTACAGCCAAAGCTCCATGTAGCTGTCCCAAGATAATTCACACACTTGTTTACCCTCTTGACATTTGTGTTCGGATGATTCCTATACCAATGTTAGATTTAGTCCAAGAAGTTTGGAAAGCACATCAACAAACTGACTGTGAGTTTCTGCTTTTCTGGTGATGCTTGATATCACTGTGTACAGACACAAGACTTTGTTTAACTGTCCACACTGGGTCAAGGCCTTCTGACATTTAACTCTGTGCTTGTCCAGAAGGGAATGGAGTCTTTTGTGAATGGAGTATTTTAAAATCATCAGATACATACAGACAGGTCTACAAATCTTCACTCTGCAAGCTGAGCCCCTACTTAGAATAGAGTGGTCATATATTTTTTAATTTTCCAACATACAATAATAATAATCACCATACTTAACCATTACTATCTGAGCAGAATGATCCCATGCAGTCAGTTTACAATGTTATACACTTTTGATATAAATAACAGAACATTGGAATGGGAATTAGGAGATCTGAATTATATTTATGGCTCTGCTATCACCTGTTCTATGATCCTTAATAAATTACAACACTTTTTGTTATCCTGTTTCCCATCCATATTTATCTGATAATTCATTCAGAAGACACATACCTTGTTCAGGAAATCTTCCTTGTTAATATTCCTCATTGTTTATTTAGATAATTTCTTAAATTCTTTAATTGTATTATTTTAAGAAATAGTACTTTGGAGTGGTATTACACCATGTGTAGCCTATATTACTCTGGGCCAGAGATGGGACTATTCTTTTTTGCTAATGTAACATTTCTGTAAATGTTAAAGAGCTGTAGAAATGCAGGAAAAATTGAGAATAAAAGACAATATTGTACCTTCAGCTAAAACCAACCACACAGATCAGGAATCACTAATAAATCCATTAATTTTAGAAAATTATACAATGACTGTGCTGATACAATACCTTAATAGTGAGATCAGGGAAAAGGAGATAATTTCACTTTGAATACAGTTTTCTGAAGGAGCCACTACCACTTAGGTGATTTTAGCTTTATCTGAATTTCAGATACTTCTGAATTTCAGCTCTGGTTCTATGCATCATAAGCTTCAGTGTGACCCCACCCTTAGCTTTATTATATCCTTCATTCTTTTGATCTGATTCTTCATACCAATTTTGTTATGTTGCTTATGCAAGAAGTAAGAATATACAAAGAATTAAAATAATGACCTAAGCATAAATTCATATTTTGTATCTGAAACCATATTTATCTCACACTGAAACAAGTTGCAGCCTAATATATAAAGTAAATATAAAGAAAAAGAGAAATCATTACTGTGGGTTTAGATCTAGAAGAGCCAATGGAGTAAGTAAAAGCAAGATTCACTAAAAAAAGGTGAGAAGTTTACCTAATTTTATCAACCCAAATTTCAGTACAGTCCTAGGTATTACATTACGTTTTCACTTCTGGGGATACAAGGTCTGTTTCACATTGAATAGATCACAAATCTATTTCATGAATCTTTCAACCTTCTTCCTATTCTGTTCATCATAACAGCAATATAGAAATCCAGTCTGCAAATGAAAAACATAATTCAAACTTTGCCATGAGTAGAGGTCTTACAGATCAGGATTGATTTAAATAGACTGATGAAAATACACCTTCATCATGTCCTGATTCAGCAAAGCACTTCAACAAATGCATAGCATTTAGTACTTGACCAGTCCTAGCTAGTCCTTACGTGAAGCAGAGCTTTAGATGCATTAAAAATGGTTCAGCCCCCTTATGCTGGTGTCCTGCTGGCAGGGAATGAGCCATTCATAAGCATTAGCTCAGGTTTGCTCTTCCACAAAAATGGACTGGCAACTTTTGAAGTACGAAGCCAGACTGTGGACTGTAAATGTGAAGCAGCAGACATAGAGAGGCTGTGATAGGATGTTGTGTAAAAGGGGGGAAATTGCAACGTCAGGCAGTGCGTTCTGCTAATCTGTCTGGCATTGGAAGTTAAAAAACAAACAAACAAAAAAATTCTAACAAAAAAATTCACATAACACAAGTAGGAGGATAGGGAAAAAAATCATGCCAAAACCAAACAACAACTCAGGAAATTAGAAAGGAAATTCAATCAGAAATATATTTTTGTTTACGTTTTTGGTTACTTGTTTGTTTAACTTTTTTCCTCCAGGAAACATTTAATTTTTTTCACCATGTTCCAGCTTTCTCAGAAGCTGAGTGCCTGGTACCACAAGATCAAGACTTTTGGAAGTTCTCAAACAAATGGTGGAACAGTAAAGATACTATCAGCTTAAATTTGGGATCAACACACTGTATGTAGATTCATGGAATCATTGAATAGCCTGGGCTGCAAGGCACCTTAAAGATCATCCCATTCCAACGCCAATGTCATGGGCAGGTACAACTTGTACTGTCCCAGGCTGCTCAGAGCCCCATCCAACCTGGCCTTGAGCACTCCCAGGGATGGGGCAGCCACAGCTTCTCTGGGCAACTTGTGCCAGGGCCCCACCACCCTCACAGTAAGAATGTTTTCTTTCCAAATATCCAATCTAAACTAAGTGTCTTTCAGTCTGAAGCCATCCCCCCTTATCCTGTCACTACATGCTCTTTACAAAAAGTCCCTCTCCATCTTTCTTGTCGAGTCCCTTCAGTTACTTTAAGGTCACAATAAACTCATCTCAAAGCCTTCTCTTTTTAAGTCTGAACAGTATCAGTTGATACTTTCAGCCTTTCATCACAGGAGAGTGTTGTGGTTTTGCTATGTTATACAGTTTCCTAAGTTGTATTTATTATTAAGTTTGTTAAGAGAATGGTTTCTCCCTTGTATCCCCCCATGTACCCTTTTAGNTAAATAAACCTTGTCCTCGGAAGTTACCAAAGGTCTCTCCCAGCCCTTTATTCCTCACGGTCGCGTCGCCGGTCTCGAAGGCATCTGCCTTACCTGGACTTGGGGATCTTGGAGATCCCGAAGACAGGCCACTCCTGCCGCTCAGCCCACCGTGTGAGCTAGCTGGGTGGACAGTGAGTGTTGTGGACGACGGTGGGCAGCGACAGCTGGCGCCCAACGTGAGGCAGTTGGACTGACCACTGACGAGTGGTGACTGGCGGCCTCACGAGGAGCTTCTGAGGGATCTGAGGATCCAAAGCCTGGACGTCAGCTACCCCTGGTTGTAGCAGGCCAGGAGGCAGCACTCCCGGGGGAGAAGGTGGCAGTCCTCTTCACCCGAGAGGATCACTTTCGGTGAGGAGATCTTGCTGCACGGCTCCCTGTCCTGGACGGCCACAAGGGTAGGTAAGTATCTCCCCGACGGGACTGGGGGGACTTACCAGATAGATAATAGGGACCACACCCCGACGGACTGGGGAGGAGGGTGGTTCCCTGAAGAGGTGGCCCTGGGACCCTTTTGTTTAGTTTTTTACATTATAGTTTTCTGTGCAGCTAGGGTGGGTATTTGCTGTGCAGACGGAGAGACAGGATGGGTGCTAGGTTGTCTGCACAGCAAAGGGAGATTTACATCCAAGTTGGGGAATCCCTGGTGGGTGGGGGGAGAAAGTTCTCTAAAGGTAATTTGAAAAGGTTCGTGCATTGTCTTTCTTTTCATTTCCCCGGGGTGTTGCCCCAACAATTGGATTCGGAAAAATTTTGGGATAAAGTGGGCTAGAAATTAACAGTGTTGGGGGCCCAGGGCAACACCTCGGTCGAAAAATTTTTCAATTTATTTCTAATGAT
>VXBI01000833.1:0-13029 GCA_013397375.1 Toxostoma redivivum | reverse complement strand
CCTGTCTCTCAAACCGAGACACTTTTTCAAGCAAATGAAAAAAATCAGTTAATTAGCTTATAACTTGTTTACACATGAGTCAGCTTTATTTTAGTTACAGTATTTCCCAGAGCCATAGAATCAAAGTATATCTTCTCTGGACATTTTTAGTGTGATGTCCTTCTTATATTGCAATAAGAGTTGCATTTTTTTCTTGAACAGGTTCAAAACACAAATCTATTAGAAGTAAAACAGATCAAATAAGGAAGTTTTTGCTAAAACACTGTAAGAGATGAAAAATTTCTCAGCTCTTCATGTATAAAATAAATGAATGGACTAGCTGATTGCCACTCAACCAGTTCAGAACAGAATCCATTCTTCTATATGTAATGAGTAAAGGAGGACTGCTTTGCGATATACTATGAATTCCTTTGCAAAGATCCCTTTCCAGTTTCTATATTATATGGTATAATTTTTTTAAGAAAAAAAATAATCCAACAACCAAAAACACCTTAATGGAGAAAATTATGTTTATCTAATGTCAAAGATCAAGCCACATCAACTGGAAAATTTGAATATGTCCAATTGGAAGTTAAACTCTTCATTCAGTGTGGATTATTTTAGAACTCCAGATTCAGCCAAACTTTTTATTATCCTAAAATTGGTTTACCAAGGAATCTCATTTTCTCTGCTTATATCCTGGAAAGGTTTTCCTTTTCCCTACAATACCCTTAATAAGAGGTGACGTTTAAAAAAACGTTTTAATTTTCTTAATGGCAAAGACAGATACTAGGTCTTCCACACAGGTTTAGGTTCAGAATCCATATTTTATCAGTTCATTCATGGAGTGAAATTAAGTGACATGAACGCTATTAAGATTGTCCTATCTTGGACTATAGGCTTTTAGTTTTTTCACTTATTAACAAAATAGCAGGGTCAGTTTTTCTGTGTGTATGATCCAACAATGCAAATGGCATACCTATTGTCCAGAGGTGCTTTGGTGCATAAGTAGTTACCAATTACATAAAAGTAGAACTTTTGTTTTTGTGGATCAATATAGGCCTAAGGATTTCAGTCCAACTATAACATTTTATAGCACTTAGAAATCCCATCTACGTGTGCTTTTTTCTGTGAGAGATCAAATGCATATGGGTTTACAAGGGTTTACAGTGTTAAAATTCCCATAAGAATGCTAAAATGATCACAGTACACTTACAGTATGTGGCATGCTGGATTACTGACTATACTGAGAGATGCTTTCATACAGATTGTACAGCGTATGTATTACATCAGAATTAGTCTTTTCATGGAAATATCAGTGTTTCAATCTCCTGCCTGCTGTAATTTTAAGTTCGTAACATTTTCTGTATTAATACTAAGTGGTTATTTTAATGAAATTTGTGAGAAGAAAAGGAGGTAAAAAAACAAGACAATTATCAAAAAGAGCAAAAAAATAAATAGATACATTATTAATTTAAAAACCACTGGCAAATAAAGCTCCCTGAGACTGCAAGAACTATACAGATGTCAGTATCATCCTAGGTAACTAGGGTGATACTGCTAACTTATTCATTATCTTCACTATACTTTGTCTTTTTCTTTTCAACACTTCTGTGGTAAATTATGTTTGTACTGCTAGCATTGACTCTGCAACTGATATTGTAAGGAACATCTATTGCTAACAAAAACCACATAACTCATCATGTAATTGTCAGAGGCTAACACCTGAATCCGTATCACCATTAGTGAAGGAAAGGATAAATAGTATCTTATTCTTACTGTACCCTCTGTTTTTCCTTTCTTTTCCCTTGCTTTTTTTTCAAGTATCACTCACTGCTATAGAATAGAAGATTTTACCTAAACAACAGCCTGTAATTTTGTGGATACTTAACACAGTTCATATATAATATCAGTAAGTATGAGATATTTGCATTTCTATAGTTTATTCAGCAAATATGAAAAACTATGAGAGACCTAACTTGAGAGATCAAAACTATTTGTTTTGGTTCACTTGACATTTTATTTTAAAATTGTGATAGAGCTACACCTAGCAGAGCCATTGTAATCAGACAAGGCTATCCCATGCTATTCTTCTATAATTCTTCTGGCTGATTAGATGTAACAGCTACTATGAAACTGAGCACTTTAGAGATGAAGACTTGGTTATTTGACGCTTGAAGAGCACTTCTCTCTTCTAGACAATAGTAATTATATCTCTTCTGCTGAGCTCAATAGGGTGAGAAGTGTAAATCTCAGACTATTCCTATCAGTTCAGTAACATGAACTGTAACTTCACAGCTAAGGTCTATGTCCTGGGGTGACGTTATGGTGCTTGTATCCCAATTGTGTGTTCTGTTTATGCCTGGTATTATGTTCTGTGCTTTCAGGACCGACTCTGAAAGTGAAGGTTTGTTTTGTCTGGTTATCAGCCAGCTCACCTCCCCCATGGTCTGTGTTTAGGGGAGGCTAGGCTCGCTTGCTGCTGGCTTGCTTGCTGGCTGTTTGCTTGCTCACTTGCTTGCTGCTTGCTCGCTTGCTTGCTTTTGCTTTTGCTTATTAGTTAGTTTAGTTTTTTCCTTTTTTTCCCTTTTCCTGAATACCATTTGAACCTGTTCCGGACAGGGACCTGGGAAACACCAAGAAACACCGGGAGTCTGCATTTTGTGATCTGCAGCAGTCATCCTCAGCGCCGGAGACTGATAACTGGCCGACCACTCGCAGGAGAGACTTTCTGAGTTTGTCATCCTCTCAGAGCAGTGAAACAGTTTTTTGCCATCTGGGGCTGTTAATTTTTTTCCTTGTGCTGGGGAATATTTTGTTTGTTAAATAAACAGGTTTTTTTTTCCCACTTCTCTCAGGAAATTCTTCCCGAACCCAGTGGAGGGGGGAGGAGTCGTGGGGGTTTGTTTTCTGGGGGCTCCTTCCGGAGGTTTTTTCCCAAATTTTGCCCTAAAGTAGGACAGTCTATGAAAATTAGTCAGCAGTTTCACCATGATCTTTTCACCCAGCTGTACTGTGACAGTATTAGTCAGGGGAGTGTTAGTGATAGGGGAGTCTCCAAGACTTGTAAGGCATTTTGCTCCTTTGACAGGTCTTCTTCCCTTTCCAGATGTAGTTTGTCCTTGTGCCTTGCTTTGAGTACATGGAGTTTGGAAGCCCCTAGATTGGCATAAATCTTCTGCCAGTGCGGCCTGTTTGTTGGGTTGCATACACAAGGCAGCATGTTGCCAGTTTTAAGAAAAAAAATTTGAAACTGACTGATGAAATTTAAATGGGATTTTGTTTTAAATCCCCTCTAAAACTCTGATTGTATATCTGGAAAATGGTATTACATAATCTGAACACATAAAATACATAACACTCTATTTCTGTTAGAAAGTATGGGCAAAGATTCATTGTTCCCTCACTATGCAGGTCAAGGACTCGCAGTTGAGCCCTTCTGCATTAACCAGTTTCTTTCACTTCAAATGTACATTTTTTTTCACAGGGTATTAAAGAAGAAGGGAGGGGAAAGGAGAAGTAAATAAATTTGTCTTGGACTTAAGATACTAAACTTTCAGTCAATTTTTGCTGTCATGGAAATCATACTGTAATAAATGAAATACTTAAATACAAATCACTTGTTTTAGCTAGATATGTTTAATTAAGACCAGGTTGGTTCATTATACTGGTGCAATAATTATGAACTTCTTGGATCACCCTCAGTATCCAAAGATTCTGACATGAAATTGGTAAAATAACAGCATATAACTAAGAAAGACATTTACTCATTATTTAAATCTCTGTCAAAAAATAATCTGGAGTCTAAAAGATCAATAGGTCTTTTATTTGCATTTAATTTCAATTTCTGATCATAGATGCTTATTGCATATTTTTGTATACTAAGCTAGAACTCACATCATCACTTCAGCTATTAAGAGAACAGCACGTAAACTCTAGGGCACAATTTTTCTTTTTCTTTTTTTTTTCCTTTTTATTTTCCCCCTTTTTTCCCATAGAGAGTCAAATTTTAAAAGTATGTTATTTTATCAGTTTGAACTGAGCATCTTATAAAATAAAGAGGTATTCTGAAGTAAGAGTTTGGGTTTTAATATTAAAAATAATGAGCCTGTTTGGTTACTTCTATTTCTGTTTTAATTCTAATGTGAGATGATCATGGGAAAAAAGGAACTACATAGGTTGCATTTACAGGCATTTTCAAATTTAAAAATCCAAATTTCAAAATATTTTAAAAACTACCTGATTTGCCACCAATTTTAAATGCTAAAATAGTGTGATTTCTATAAACCTGAGAAGGCAATGTTGTATTTGAAAATATCTCCAAATGCACAGGTCACCTCCAGTTTGTTCTCCATGTCAGGTATGAAAGCTGACCGTTTCACAGGAAGGTCTGAAGATTTATAATGAAACAAAAATATCATTGCTGTATGTGAAGAAAAATCTGATTGATCGCTGATGTTTATCAGTTTACCACTGTTCTTTAAGAATGAGACAGCTGGCTACAGCTATTTTACCCTCTTTTTGTTTATAATCTTACTCTTTCCCCTTAACTCATATAACTGCTGAAGGCACTTTAAGATTTTTCACTTTTAGGAGAGGAAATAATGTTATTTAATATTGCTTCCAGGCCTTAAGAAGAGATATTTTCTACTAATAAAAACAAATATTTTAAATTATTTTGTATTTTTGTTGTATCACATTTTCCAGAGCTGGCTTTGCTCCAGCAAAGGAAATTGTATCATGCATAGAAGTTTCTATTCTGTTATTATTGTCATACGAAATTCTTCATACCTAAAGATGCCATTGATAGATAAGGGAATTTTGGTGGTAATATTAAAAAGCATGAAATTCCACAGAATGGAAAAACATGTGTAAAGCTTGAAAATAAATATTCTCATGCAATTTTTAAATAAAGACCACCATTTCATAATTTTTAGACATTGAAATACCTTCTCCTATTCTTCAGATTTTTGTATGGATAATGAGATTAATATAAAACCCTGTCATTTATTTGAAAAGGCTCGCATTTTAAGCAATACAGAGTAGTTTCATATTTTTTTTACCTTTTCCAAGTCATGTGCAAGTTCCATAAGCCTTTACTTCTGCAAAGTCATTTTTCCTAATAAAAATTTTTGTACTAGTGTTATGCCCCATATGGTTTTAAACAGACCAATAGTAAGCCATGATTAATAGCAATAACTAGTAAGCCATTGATCTAGATGACATAATCATACTAAACCTTCAGCTTCTTGCATGGATTTAAGAAATGAAGCCTGGTTCGTAGCAGATAGAAAAAACATATGGTGAATTTTATTGGACTTCTGAGCCAACTTGAAAATCCCAAGGCTTTCTGTGATTGTTTTTTTTCCTAATATATTCACAGTTTATAGAAATAATGTCTAGTGCAGTAGAGTGATGAGGAGAAGGCGGATTATCCTTGCATGCAGAAGGTATACTATGCAGTTAGGCTGTGGTGCCACACTGAGAGGAAAACTCAGACAATAAATGCTACAAAGCATCAGGGACCAGCAGGGAAGCATGAGTGCAGTCTTGGTGAAGTGCTCCAAAGTGAAAATCAAAGTAAACATATAAGAGCGGACATTGGTCTGGGATTTTTAATCAGGTGCCTGGAACAAAGCAGAAGCAGGGAAGATAAATCTGTGGCTGCGTTATAGCAAAATGGAGCACTGCAGTCGATCAGGTCAATGTTTATGTTATTTGTGGTGGAAGTAACTGAACATTCACCTTTCACCCTTGCAAATGAATCAGCAGGTTAGAAAGTGTTAATTTATGAAATAGCATGCAAACTCACTATGTGGATGGAAACTGGAAGGTAGGCCGTTTGAAACAATCCCTGATTTAGATGAGGTGTTGATATAGTGAAATGTGAATGCAAGTTGATATTTTGAAACATCCACTTGCAACAGTGACAAGCAATTAGAAGAAACATTCACAAATTTGGATTGATGTAAATGATGTTAGACTTAGATTAACATCTGCATTTTGAGAAGTTGAACTCCTGGTTCTGGTCATTGACTTTCAGATTGTCATATTTGCAGTTTTAATGAGGAAATATTAGTGATAAAACCCAAACAAACAAATAACCCCCCCATACTTCTCTATTTTCAAATGTCTTCAGTATACCAGAGCAATTATTTTCCAAAGAGTCCCATGAAGTTCTCAGGGAGTGACCTGAAAGATGGAGGCAAACAAATTACTTTAAGCAGAGGAGTCTTCAAACATCTCAGTATGAACTTTTCTCCAATGCCTGTATTTGTAGACTATGCCCTGTCAGAGGCCATCTACAGAAGCTTTTATTCACCCCCATGATAAACAGTAAAGTGTCTAAGAGAGCAACTCACAGAACCCCCTTCAGCTACACTCACTAGCACTCTGGGAGTGCTCTCTCCTCTGTCCTTCCAGAAGACTCTTGGAGACACAGCTCCAATCAGTCTCTCAGCTATCTCAAGTACTTTCATATTTCCGCAAGACAAACCAGCTTCCTCAAGGATGGAGACAAGCAGTTTCAAGTTATGTCAGACCTCTTTGAAAATAACTTACTTCCCTGAGGAGCTGGTGAAGAGCTGGTGACAGCACTCTGTCCCAAAGGTAAGCAATATCACCTTTAGGCACAGGGAAATGCAATTATTCTGCAAACATTTGTGGGTGACATTGCATTATGTTTTGAATTGTCATGAATTTTTTTGCTGTCTTTCCTCAGATTTTGTCTATTTCCTACATCTAAAGCCAGTCAGCTCTTGACATTTTCCAAACTGGAAATGTTGATCTTCCCAACTGCTGCATTGTTTGCTCTTAGCCGTGAAGATTTCTAGATTTCCTCAGAAAGAACTCTTAAATTTCCTGCTGCATGCTGTTTTAAAGGCTACCTGTCCACAGTGTTTAGATGATAGTCACCTACTATGACGCAGTGAGTTAACATAAATGGCACTGATGTCCAGCAGGAGGCAAAGAATAGAGGTGGTATTAAGTTAATGCTGAGGGAATTTCCTAAGCTGAAAAACAGTTCTATACAATTTTTAAATTAATTATCTTTTCTGCATCATCCTCCCCTGAATGTTACAAACATAGCGTTATAAAAACTAAAAAGATGAACAAAACCAATAATTCCCACAGAGGAGCTGGGTAGGGTTGAAACTGATACACAGATTGCTTTGATTCATTTGAATACCTTCTATTTTATTCTCTCTTACTTGAAGGAAAGTTACACTCATTATTCACACACTGATTTTGTTGAAAACACAGAAATTAATGAAGGGAAGAATCACCTGAATGCCGCCACTGTGACTACATATAGGAACCCTATTCCAAGTCAATAGGGAACTGGTATGCAATGTAGAGCAAAACACTGAGAGTAATCTGGGAGAAGAATTTAAAAAAAATGAAAATAATAAAAAAAGAATAAAAAAAAACTTTGAGTACACAGAAATAGGTTTTGAGTCTATTGAGAAGAGGTCATTGTGTAAATTATAAATAGCATGATCCTGCCAGTTGCAACATAAGGATCCAGAAGTTATTAAAGTCAAGAAATACCATGTCTTCGTTTTACAGCTGCAGTCTGATGTGCTGCAAAGATTTATACATCTCAAGACCAAGAATACGATAGTTGAAACCAGCTCTGTACAAATTTCCATTACCATGACTGGACAAACATTGCCACAGTTTATGGTATTCACTTTTCTAAGTCCTGAACTTACAAAGTGGCTAAATACACAAAAAAGACTTAGAGGGCAGGAAGTCCTCAAATGAGAAAACACATTCTGACTAATACCTTCAGTGTTTGTTTTTGTTCTTTTTCATTATCATCTGAATTGGATGATAATGGGCAAAATTATTGGACAAAAGATGCACCAGAGGCCTTATTTATTATGATTTCTGTAGGAAAACCAAACCAAGCCAATCCAGACCAAACTAAACCTCTCCCCTTCCCTGCCCCGGTTTTCTATATTTTTTTTCTTTTTTCTTTTTCTCTTTTTTCTCTTTCTCTTTTTTAAGCATGACTTTACATTTACCTTCCTTCTGCATTCTTTGCAATGATTAGGAGGCCCACAAAGCAGAAGCAGCTGATATGTGAGAAAGCCCTTTGTAGTTTAGCTGGTGGCAACAACAAAGCAGATGCTGACAATCAGGGGAAACAGGTCCTTCTGCTCTGCAAAGACATCCTGTATGAATCCCTTTGAATTTAAAGAAATTGAGACATATTTTGCAACACACAGTATCACAAATCTAGTATCTGTTCAGTGGATCCATAAATGGATTCCATACCTCATTAGTACACAAAAGTTTTTTTCTGGGTATTAATAAGTAATGTGAAGTAATCTGACTTTTAAAAGGAAAACTTTTAACATCTGTTGAACAATATCAAGACAACATCTTTACATTTTACAAAATAAGTACTTTCTGACCATCCTTGTTTTGTGGATATTTTCAGTATCATACACTTTCATACTCATAAGCTGACAACAAAAGTCGAAAAATTAAACTAGAGATTCCATTCTTTGAAAATTTATACTGAACTTGATAACAGTAATGGGCAATTTTCATTTTATCTTCCCAACAGAATTGTCAGTACTGTTAGTGTGAATAATAGAAAAAATATTTTCAGATCTGGGTACATACGTTGCTCTCAGATTCTGATCAGTTACTAAACACCTGCACACATTTTAATTTAGAATTAAATATTGGACAATTAGGATCNTGGACCACTCAAGCTCTGTGTTTTATTCTATGAACACGGACTGAGAAAATAGTACCTTCACACATCTCGGGGCAGCAAACACCAAAGGTATCCCGACACTACATCACAGGTTTTTAGTTTTGTTTTGCTTTGGTTTTGTTTTTTTTTCTTTTTAATATGGGCTACTTTTGACATCTTGAGCTAGTTTCTAAGTTTACTGGGCCTTTAGCATAGTTGCAAGTGTGGTTTTATTTCATAATAAGCAAAATTTACTGATTTACTGGCATTTCATGCAAGAAGCAAGTTTTAAAATCTGTCCTACCAAGAAGGACTAAAACTATTCCAAATGTATTGCTTAGATCAAGGAAAACTGCAGAAGCCAGTTTAAGATCAAAGGCTGAAAACTTATCTTAATTAGAAGGGTAAGAGATTTGTTGATTTATACAATTATAAAGATGTTACTTTATGTTTAAATTTGGAATCAATAATCTGAAATATTACTCTTATTTCTTTTGCACGTATATTTTTCTTTTATGAGGATAAGTTTATTTGATAAAAAGAAAAAAATATCTATGACAGCATTTTTGTGATTAGCGTTATTACATTCTGTCTTGGAATTTCAAGAAAATGCCCTGTCTGTTAGTACTGGAAAATGGGTTATCCATAATCTCTAATAATTATACAGAGACAATATGTTAGAAAATTTGCTCCACTTTTGAGAAAGAAGCCCTAAATCTCACAAATTACTTGGTGCAGATTCTGCATTAAGGGGAATCCCAACACTCATTAAAAGAATAGTAAATTTGCAGTGGATTCACCTTTGCATGTTTGGCAGCTGAGTCAAAGAGCTCAAGACATGCTCTTTCTAGCGGAGTAACAGACTTTTCTTAGTCTAACACACAACCTGTTAAGATGTAATCTATAGTTTTCCTAAGCAATTAAGAAAATGGTATTAATAGTACTAATTAATTGATATGACCCCCATGATATTTCATAGCATATCAACAACCAATGCAGTGCTCTCTTAGCCAATCCATTGGGTCACCAATTGTCTAGGGTTTCCTCAAAAAGCTTATCCTGTGTATCCATGCATCTGCAGTCAGGTTCTCACTACACTTCTCTCATTCTACTCTGTTTTACTATTTTAATCTACTAAAAAACTCCTTTGTGTGCTACAATCATGCCTGATCCATTTAGCTCATGTTAAGACCAACATGATGATTTTGATGTGACCATAGCATAAAAAAGTGCCCAAATCTTATAATACGTTACTATGCGCAGTGCACTTCCACCACTAGATTTTGAATGGTTTTATCTATGAGGATCTCCAGCTAAGGAAAATTACTTCTCAGTCTTAGAATACATCAACCCTTCAGAAAAGCCAGCTTAAGACTTTAGAACCTTGAGGAAACATCATGAGGATTTATATCCAGCTACTGTAACTTCATCAATGGCAGAATATCAGAGGCAGTACACAAACTCTAACAACAAAAACAACAAAAAAACCTACAAATAGTTTGTCTTCCTAGTGAGTGGAATAATATTTGAAAGACTAACTAGCTGTAAACTCCCCTAAGGAGTAGCAAGAGAGCAGCAAGGTACCTGCAGCACTTGAAAGGCTGAGCAATGGGGTGTAACACCAAACTCTGTTGCTGTTAACAGTTCTGATGAACACAGAAAAGCCAGAATAAGCTCACAACAGAAAACTCAACGACAAAATGACAGACACAGCCATATGGATCATGTGCAACAACTAAAAAATACTTTGAAGTATTTTTGAACATTGGTATGGGAGATTTCATAGGAGAGATTACTGCCATTGAGAAAAAAATGTAGCAATTAATAAACAGAAAGAGTGATTTTATTTTAATTTAGTGGTAACAAAGAAATTACATAAATTCTTTCTCTACAATATTTCTTTCACCTTTCTTCTAGGAATAAGAGGGGTAAAACCTACTTTTCATATTTTACATATCATATGACCACGGAACACTGAATGTGATCTGAGAACAGCATGACAAAGATTTAAGATGCTCCAGCAGATTTTGTCAGCCTAAAAGAACAGGCTGAGAACCTAAGAAGTAAAGGAAACAACAGAATTGCTCTAACTACATCAAGAACTGGATCACGTTTTGTAGAAATGGGATTTGAAAGTTATTATCGCGTAACTGACATACTCTTTACAAGTGTCTATTTCCAGTGCTTCATAACTCAGTAATAGGCATTTGCTGTAGGCTAAACTAGTAGAAGAGGTCTCAGTCTCAGAGAAACTTGTTTTGGTGTATGGCAACATATGTGCCCAAAATAAGAGAAAGGCAAGAAAGGGCATCCAAGAATACAAGGAGATCCGTGAAATTTCTGTATAGGGTACATATTTTTCTTAATTAAATGATCACATTTATTATCTAAAAAAAATAGATTGAGTGTTTTATATAGTAATTATCATGGTTTTTGTTTATTTACCTTATAGTGACTAAGGGATTCAGGTAAGATGGGTTTTGTGAAATTGATAATAATGCTATATTTAAGGTATATCTGCATCTTTAGCTTTCTGTTATTTTGATTGCTGAACACAAAGCTTTTTGCGTTGTGTTGCAGATTCTCCTAAAATACACATGGATATTATTTTATTTTATCTATAAATTTGCTTAACTTGCTAGTCTTTCTCAGATCAAAAAGAATGAAGTATGGGTCCCAGATGTCCATAAACTGAATTCAGATTATTGTCTGCTGCCTAGGACTATCACTAACACAAATAAGATATTAACCTTGCTTGGCGTTTTTCATTTTAATTTCCAAATGGAGGGTCTGAAATTCAGATTCCATAAAAGTCAGTAACAATGTCAAGCAATTGGCAGATTTTTCCAGTCACTGTGATTTTTGATTGACTATATCAGTCTGACAGATCTGCAGATGCACAGCAAGTCCTGTTAAGTGCATACACTAGACTAATCATGTGCTTCCAGGGTCAAACACATTTGTGCCAGAACTGTCCAAAAAAGCCATCCTCTGCATTTTTGGTATTGCACAATGAACTATTGAGCCAGCAATTGTCTGGATGAATGACTCTGCAAAATAAATAATAAAAATAAAAATGTCCAGCAAAACATTCTAGTTGTAGCTAAAGTTATGTTATTAATAACATACATTTCCACAGGAATGGGAATGTGTGTCCTCACCCTCTAATCTTTTACATCAATTTTGGCTCCTATACTTGCTCAAATGGAATTAAAACATGCTTTGCAAGATAATATTCATTATCTTGTAGAAACAGGAACTCAATTATTATAGATAGAAATATTATTAATAAGCCAAAGTAGTGGAATTATTTGAATTAATGTTAAAAACCTACAAAGAGGGAAGACTAAGAATACAGTCAGTGGCACAACAACATGCTATAACATTCTTTGTAGGACTAGTGCTTCTCTGAGTAGATCATCTGTTTCTTAACCTGAATGCATTTTGAACCTGTACAGAATATTCACCAGACTGTTAATTTTAAAGGAACTTACAGCAAAATCTGTCAGTACCTAAGAGAGCAGAAGGCATTTTACATGTGGTCACTAATTCTGTGGAACTTCATGTGGAACAGCTGTTGCTAATGGAACTTGCCAGCAGACTAAGTTCCTTCAAAACCTTAGCAATGTTTTGGGGGGCACAGGAGAAGGGAGATATTTCTAATCTCTTTATAATTTTCTGGATATTGGGAAGAATATGGAGGAGCATTAAATGGTTCATTTACAGAAGCTTATAAACACTATTCAGTTTAAACTACTTTGAAAAAAGACAAGTGATTTGCAGAACCAAAGTACTATCCTTGACCTCAAATTCTTACAAGAGTCATAAAGGTAAAGCAGAATAATGCAGAACCAAAAGTAAGACTACATAGCCAATAACAATTTTATTTCTAACCTGATAAATTTCAAACGTGATCCTTATGTAATCATGGCTGTGGATATCACCATTTCTGCAAAGACTTTAGCATGTATGTTTTTGCCCTGCTTTGAACTGAGCTGAGTAAGGAGGAAGAAGGTCTAGTCCACTCGGCTCTGAAAATCTTCACCAGCCCTTAGGGTTTGTCTATTATGGCAATGGGAGACAGAGTTTCAGGTTTATTAGGTTACACCAAATATTTTTCCCCCTTCTCCCTCTGTCCCTTGTCTATCTGATCCAAGTGCTCCTAACAGCTGCAGTTCTGACAGCAGCCTAAACAGCAGCCTGACCTAGGAAGTGAGAGAGGTGTCTCTCTAAGTTTTGTAGAGCCCAAGTCATCCCCTGTTATTAACAGCTGTAACAGAACTACCTTTGGGCAAGGGAGAACCGTGTGGCTGACTGTTGGGGGATGAATAATTTCT
>VXBI01000828.1:173599-280382 GCA_013397375.1 Toxostoma redivivum | reverse complement strand
CTCCCAGTGCCTGCGCGGCGGGGGACGCCCGCAGCCCGCCGGCATGGAGCCGTAGAGGGGAGCTGCTCTGGAGGTGAGTCCTGCGCGCGGCGCTTCTCGAGGCAGTTCCCTTCTCTATTAAAAGAGAAAAAGAAGAAAAAAAAATTCCCTCGGAAAAAAGAAAAGTTCGTCCCTTCCCGTGCAGCCTCGCGCGGGACGGGGCTGAGCTGCGGCCGCTGCCCCGGGTCCCTCCCGCGGCTCCGGGGCGGGCGAGGGACCCCGCGGTCCCGGGCTCGGAGCAGATGCTCGGGGCCGCATCCGTCCGTGGCCGCGCGGCCGCTCCGCCGCTCCCCTGATCGAGCCCTGCTGCTGTTGGAGGCGCCGGGAATGTTTTCTGCCACGACGGGAGGTCTCGGTTGGTGCCGAGGGTTTCCTCAGTCTCGCGAACGCGTGTGGGGCTTCCCGGGAAAAGTGTTACTGCCGGAGATTTAAAATGAAAACACCAGAGCAGTTGTCTTTTGGGATGTTGCAGCGCGATGGAGTCTGTCGAAGTGGTGCCGGTGCTTTGGAGGCTTGTCTGCTCTGAGTTACCGTGGTGGGTGTTGAACAGTGGGACTTGAAACCTCTGTTTGCCTCTGAAAGTTCCGTGACAATAAAGCTGCTCTGGTTTATTTTGGAGTCTGATGGAAATCTGCTGAAGGACACCAAACATTTCTGAACTGGCTTGGATTCAGCGGCTGTTTTCAGAGAGCCTTTCCCTGCACTGCTGTCTCTGCTAGGATTCAAAGAATCGAAAGTTTCTGGTGGAAAATGCTGTAAGCTGCGGTTTCTCAGAGTTGTAGTAAGGTCTGTGTACTTTTGGCAATTTCTGCCCCTGTTGGGTTAACACCCAGACTTGGGTTTGTGCTGCGAGGGAGAGCCCATTGTGGCAGAAGCCAGCACTTTGTAGTGCTCCTCGGCAGTGTTTATACTCTCTTTTTTTAAAATCCTGATTATTAAAAAAACAATAACATTTTTAGTGTCTGTGTAAGGTTTGTGGATGTTATAATTCTACTACCAGAGTTTTCAGGGAATTGTTAGTGGTGGGGCAGGCGGGTGAGCTGCTGCGGGCAGGGCGAGTTTGGCGGTGCCCAGGTGCTTTGTGAGCGTGTGTGGCTGTCGCGTTCTCGCCCGAGACCGGCTCATTCTCCCTAAAGGCTTCCTGTCCGTGTCAAAAAGGGGATGTTGATTCTCATCGAGGCTAAACCTCTGCAGCTGCGTGGCTTTCTGTGGTGTAAGAACAGGTGAATGCCTGCCCTGCCGCTGGGTAGCGCATGGGAAGGAGGTTCCCTGGGGAGGCAGGAGCGGGCCAGCCTGGATGGGGACATGGTGTCTGAAAAGCTTTGCTCGTGCCAGACCCGAGGCAGGAGGTAAGCCTGGGTGGAAGCTGATAGCTTGCTTTGCGATAGAGTGACTGCAGAGGAGACAGTAGGAAACGCAGGGATTTGGGATTTTGGGCTCCCTAAGCCAGCGGGTGTAATGCATGTGCAGTGAGTATGAGAAGTGGAGAGTTCTGGCAGTTCCCCGAGGCACAGTCTTTAGGAGCGAGTCCGTGATTCATCAGGGGCTGTATCTGGCGATGTGCAGGACGGCTTTCTGAGAAATCACTAAGGATCGCATCCTTCTGAGGATGTTTCTCTGGGCACAGGAGACCTCTTGCAGTGGGAGGACGGGGGCTTGGGCCGACCTCCCTGCAGAGTGCTTGTGTTGCTAGGCAGCAGCTTGCACCTCCAGAGTGCTCCAGATCCGAGCCTGCGAGGGGAGACCTTCCTCTCCTGAACTAAAGCTTTCTAGCTGGTGACCAAGGGTAGAAAGCACATATCCTGCGGGTGTGGATGCAAGAGTACCATGCACTTCTTGCTTGCTCCTGGGTATTGGGGAGGGGTGGTCAGCTGGGAACGTTCAGGGTTGTTAGCTGAGAACAAGACTTCTTTATATTCACCCACCTACTTGGGCTGCAGGCAAGCATGGGAGAGAGATAAATCTTTGGTTGTTCCATTTGTAAGGCTTAAGAGTTCTCTGCAGAGCACCTTTTTTCTTTCACAGTACCTGGAAGCTCCTGGGAGGTTTATCTTCAACTTGTTTGGTGATTGATGCTTTAGCAGTTAAATGGGGGGGAGGGAAAAGGGAAGAAGATTTGCTGGGACAAGAGGTAGGATGGAAGGCCAGATATGCCACATTAGTGCACTTAGCCAGCATGAGGCAGTTTTAGCGGATTGCTGGAGTCACACTGCACTAATGGCATCAGCCAGCATTGTCTGAACTGCTCTGTATCTCGCAGAGCAATGGAAAGCCTTTAAATTTTCAGAGCTGCCAGTCTGGTGGCTGCACTTTGAAGCAGTGCAGTATCTGAAGCTGTCAGAAACTAGCAGGGGGGGACTGACCACTCTCCAAACAGAAGTCAGATCAAAAAAGAGCCTGAAAGGGTCAGGAAGGGATTCATAGGCTGGTGTGGTGAAGGTGAGCTCAGCAGAAGGGCTGCTCTTGTGGCACAGATCATTTCTGATCAGGCAGGGATTGGTGCTGTGAGAGAAGGAGGAGGAAGATTCCTGGTTTGATCGAAGCTGGAGGCTCGGACCTCAGAAGAAGCTGGACTTGGCAGCCTTAAACCTGGATGGGGCTGCAGGGGAGTGTGAAAGTGGAGGCAGGTAGGAACACACTTGCTGGTCTCAGGATCTTGTGGGTGTTGTGCTGTGCTGCTGTGGGATAAGCTTGAGCCATGGAGGGTTTAGAGTGGGTTGGTCTGAAGGTAGCTGCTGGACACAGCATGTGTGTGAGGAGCCCAGCAGAGATGTAGATAGGCTGCTGGAGAGCAAGCAGGAGGGAATGGGGACAGCATTGAGGCCTATGCCCCTTGGGATGCTCTGCCTGCTTTGAGAGGACAGAAGCATCCAGGCTGTCTGGATGGGATGTTCCTGTAAGGGGATTTGGTTGGTTTGCATAGGCAGAGTATTTTTTTCCATTACTGTTCTCAGCTGTTTCCTTGGGAGAGAAGAATGAATAGGTGTTACAGTAATCACTTAAAGCTATGGAGAACAGTGTCTCCTATGTGGCATTTGAAAGGGAGAGACTGTTCAAAACTTCCCATGCCTATGATGCCCTTGTGGGACCAGAGGTGGAAGAAGAGTTCCAAGGAGCATGTGCAGCCTGTCATCCCTGCTGGCTGAGGTGGGGAGCTGCCAGGGATGGCTGGGGCAGGTGGCCTTGATCTGTGTCGGAGGGAGAAGGCTGAGAAGTTGTACTCACTGTGAGAAGTACAAATAAAGCATTTATAGTGTATGGACTTTTCCTGCTCTCTGAAACATTCAGGCTCAGAGTAATCTCTCACTTCAAACTGAGGCTCAAGCTGAAAATAACAAGGGATGCTAAATTGTGAACAATTGTTAAACAGCCTTAAAGAATTGTATGGGAAACTGTGTCTGCTCTTCATTTCTAAGCCTTCCTCAAACAATGAGAGTCTGAGCTATTTATCAGGAGCTCTTTTAGTGCTGGAAGGGAAAGTGAACATTTAAAGTGTATCACAAAATAAAGAGGCACTTTAAGAGGCAATTTGCTTTTCAGGATGTCCAACTAAAAATAAATCTTTTTTTAAACAACCTTGGAAAGAAAACAAAGAGAAAAGATCTTGCCCTTGCTTAGAATAGGAAAATGTTTTTGCTAGCTTTGATGGTGAGGGTTTTCTCTGGCATCTGGTACTAGATCCAGGTATACCCTCTTGGAATTGGTGGTGAACTGAGGGATGTGTTATATTCAGTAACAAAGCTGGTGAGAGAGAGAGAGACACTGTCTGTTAGAAACTTCTGTAGGGGCTTTGGTTAATCCTTTCCACCCCAAAAGCGCTATAGAGAGTTCCTTCCACCCGCTTTTCTTTTTTTTTTTTAACGTAACTGTTAATTGACAAGGATGTCTATTTGACAGAGCAATTCCAGGGCACATAAAATATGTATTTTACTTTTATTTTGGCTGCATCAGAACAAAACTTCATTATTTTCAAGATTTCTGTGAAATGTGTCAAAGTAGCATTCTATATGGTTCTCAGATTCTGGGGGGATGTTGTTTCTTTGCTTACTTAGTTATATTCTTATTTTCACTCAGGCAAATCTGGCAATACATATGTGTAAAGTCCAGTCGCTGGTTATGTAAGGGAAAAAAAAATCCCCATCAAGAATCTGTTTATCACTTTAAGGAACAGAGATGATGCCGAGTTCAGTGAAAGCAACGTGCCTCTGCTGACGGCAAAATGCCGTGTCTGGCTTCTCTGGGACTGTTTTCTAAGTGGAAAACTGTAGACGAGTGTTTTATAAGGAGCCTGACAGCTGGTATATCATCTTTTCCTGTTAATTCTGTCTTCTTTGAGCATTATGTATTAGTTAGGAAAGCGTGTGGCCATGGATGAGATCAAGGAATGAATTTCTAAGCACATCGCATGCAGAACTGTTCTCACAGCCTGTTTCATTTATGTCAGGAGTGATTTTGGACCAGATTTGCCATGAGTAGTGCAAATATTTTTATTTTGTTAATATTGCAGAGCTATGAGTGTATGTAAGAGCAGGGATAATGTCAGTAGGGCTGGCAGTTACAGCTGTAGTCTCTCTGCTGTGTGGTCATGGAAAGAGGCTTGTTTTAAAGGCTCTGTAAAAGCAGAGAACATTTCAGCATGCAGATGGCAGCCCAGTCTAAAATCTAGTTCTGTTTGTGCTGAGCACCTCTGTAATAAGCCTTGAGGAGCTCAAGGGGAACGAGAAAAGTGGTATGGGGAAAAAGAGGAGGGATGTGCTATCTTTCAGGATTGAGACCTCCCTTTGAACTGTCTCTTTCCATTTTTAATAGGTTTTCTGCAAAAAGTGCTTGGGAAGCAGGGTTAGAAAGGGTATGAAAGAAGCAAAGCATCTAATCTTTTGGCTTAATAATGCTCCTGGTGTAGTTAGCTGTGAATTGGACAGACTTCCTTATTGATATAAGAGCAGTGAGTGAAATTGGTGTGAGTGAGAATGGCCTTTTCTCATCTTTTAATCTGCAATGTCTTCTCCTTTTGTAGTTGAGGCTCTGTAGAGAGGACCTGTGATCTCTGGCAGGGCTGTCTAAAGCACTCAGGCAAAAACAGCCATGACCTGAGCAGTGATGTTTGTTCTGGGTGTCAGCAGCTGAAGAGCTGGAGTCATGTGCAGCCTGGTATTTCTGGAATTTACAGGCTTTATCAGTGACTCTGAAGCCTGAGAGTTCTCATCAGCAGCTTGTTTTTTTTCCTTTCAAGAGATCTGAAAAGCAGGAGTCAGTCCTTTTATCCTGTGCGGGACTCCTCCACAGCCCAGGGCAGGTGGGCTGGGCTGGGTCTCAGAGTAGTCTGAGCTTGTCTCAGCACGGAAGAAATTTGCCATCCTGGGACAGTGCCCAGCAACCTTCTCAGCTTTGAGAGGCATCTGTGGTCACACATGGCTGGGGCTCCTCTCTTCCCTGAGGTGGCTGTGATTGCTGCTGCATGTTGCTCTGCATTGGGAACTTCCTGCTGTAACAGCATCAGTTCTAGTACTTAGGCTGATTCAAGGTGATTCTTAAAATCTTTCCCCTTTTCCTCAGTGCTAGTGTACATGTTTAGCTTTCCAAGTGCAGATTGTCTTCACATTTTCTTTCTCTCCCCCAGTGGGCTTTTCTGTAAGCTTTTAAGTACTTCTGCAAGGTGGAGAGAGTCTAAGCCCCACTCTGTAAACCTAAACTCTGTCTCTGAGAGTCTTTACATTTCCTACAGTACTTCATGTTGCCTGAAGTACTGTATTGATTAAACCACAATCTGCAGGAGTAAGTATATGTAGAATATTAATAGCTTCTACTCTAGGGAGAAAAAAAGGCTGTAAATTAATTGATCCATTATGTTGACCTCATAAACCATGGGGGCTTGCAATACAGCTGTAATCCTCCTCCTACAACATGTATTTCACTTTGAATGTCTGTAAAAGGCTTGGACTACTAAAACTTAAAGCTGTGATACTGGGCATGCATATCCTAGGATGTGTAGTTAGAATTATTGCCATGTTAAGGCTGAACAAAAGTTCTCTCTAGAATTCAGGGTATGCTGAATCAGTACATCACTGATGGTGCAGCTGGCTATGAGGCTTAAAAAAGAGTAGCTAACTTTCCCACTCCTTTGCCATTCTTGTTCCTCCTTACAGTTGCTTTCTGTATTTCCAAGTGCAGGAGCTGCTGCAATGAGGGGTGAGTCCGAGTCAGGGATTTAAAATCTGGTTTGAAGATATACTGAACTTGAATTCTGTGTGAGTTGCTTAGGGAATCGAGGTCAGTGTGTGAACTGATAGAACTCCATCTGCTAATCGGTGCTGATAGTCCTGGTTCTTCTGGTTTACAAATCTGTTATGATGGGCTGCTTAGATTTTTATCAAATTTTCTTAGCAGCAATTTAGATGTGTGTGTACATTGTATGCTCATCACTGTCTTTAGTGTTTTGATGCTATATATATTGTAATCTTTCTCTGTATTTAAAATATTTCAGGGGCTTTTCCCATTTCCTGCTTTTTTTTCCCCGATAAATGAATGCTATTTTAGGCACCTATTGGATCAGAAGGTTCTTGTAAGAAAATGTGTTAATGCTCACAGGGTTTTCTCTACAGCGCAAGCCAGCAGTTTGCTCAGTGTTGTGTCTGGTTGCCACTTTACCATAACTAAAATTACTTCTACAATCTGCAGCCAGACATGTTAATGGGGTGTTGGCCATCCACAGTGTTTTTCTTTTGTGCTTGGCACTGAAATCCATTTTTTTTTGTTTCTGTGTTACACTGTAAGATTAATTTTAAAACTTTAAGATTCTGCACTTTGTATCTTCTACATTTCCATTTGAAAGATATTTAACCTTTTGGTGAAAGCATTAAAATATTTTCAAACAAAACCTGGGTGTTAACACCAAAGGGGTTGGTACTGTTTGTTCTGAAATAACTGATAAGATTCTGAGTTTATTCCTTTCACATCGCAGAAGATCTGTGAGTTTTAGGTTTTTATTCCTTTTCTTTTGCACCCAGACATTCAGCCTTTAGGAGAGTCACTACAGATAAATATTATAACCTTGTCAGTATTTAGCTGTGGGTTCCCTTTGCTTACTTCTACCTTGTTGTATTACTGTCATGCAGGTGATACACTGCTGAGCCAGTAATAATCCCAGACAGTCTAGATGCTGTCTTTTTGTTGCTGTTTAATTACAGTTTGTATAATACAAGCACTGTGTTGAACAGGTACACCATGTTTCCCTCATGTCTTGGTTTCAGAGACAAATTTTAGGAGAAAACACTCTGGAATGAGTATTGCCTCTAAAGAGAAAGGGCTTCAATAACTCCCTTTCCTTCTGCCAATGAGAGAAGTGGATACCAGGGGATGAAAGTGAAAAAGTGTAAAACTTTTTATTAACAAAGCAAGATACCCACAAAGCACAGGGAAAAAAAATTGAACCTTACACCTCATCCCCACCTCTCCTCGTGGCTGAGAGGCAAAGATGGTGACTGTCCTTCTTTGTTGCTGGGAAGGGAGGAGAAAAGTGTTCACAGAGCTGGGGTTTCTGTTGGATTTCTGGCGTGGGTCTTCTCCTCACAGCAGCCCAAGTTGGTGGATTTTAATTCCTTTCTTGTGCTGGTTCAGCTCCTCCGAGGTCTCGGGTTCCAGGTGGTCCTACCGGCTCCCAGGATGGGCCAAAAAGAAAAACCAAAACAAAAACAGTTCAAGGGAAAAAGCCCAGCCAAAACCAAAAAGTTGCCAAAAGGATTCCCAGACTAGCAGAAGGGAAGGGAAAAAGACTTTTGGCTTCAAGCTAGCAAAAACTGATCTGACAAAAGGAACAATGAAGGGTCCCTGGGCTGCACTGTCCAGAGCCCTGGATAGAGATTTTGAGCAGAGCCCCGGAGCTCCCAGGCTCCAGCCCCACTGCCTGGCTCATCTTTAAGATACAGCAGCCATTTCTGCATAAAGCAGATGATTAGGGAATAAAGTATCATCATAAAATCACTGTAGGACACCTCACTTTTAAATTTCAGCTGAACAAGGAGAATTAGGCAGATGTGAGTTTAGTTAAGGACCTGAGTCCAGTGTAGACTTAAATCCTGCAAGACAAATGCTGAATGCACACTGCCTTGTAGAATTAATGCTCCCTGTGTATTTAGACAACTTAAGTGGCTGGTTATGATGGTGAAGATGCACAATGAATTAGGCAAAGTGAAATATTCTTTGATGCTCATTGAGCAGCAGAGTGAAGAACACTTCAGGACCCATAACAAGTAGAGCTGAAGAGACATTATTTGAACTAGCATGCATCTCTGATCTTGAGTATTTTATCTCTGATCTTGAATATTTTTTCTTTATGTTTGAGGTATCAACAAAAAGGAAGTGGTGCCCATTATGGATTGCTTCCAACCAACATATTATATAGGCTGAAAATCTTTTTGTAATAAACAGCTCAATGTGATATGTTGGCAAGAGAGGAGACTCGAGAGTGAGTTCATATTAAAATTTAAAGCCTTAAAAAGTGGGGTGGGGAAATGGTTTTGAAAAGAAGGGAACAGGACTCACCATCAAGCCTACTGTAAATACAATGAAAGAATTACTGTTGTCATTTCATCCTTTGTTTGTGGGGTAAAAATGGTAATTTATTTTTGTGAGATATCTGAGCAACAAAACCTGACAATTGGAAATCACTAAAAAGGTGGGTCGCTGTTTTTAATGAGTGCCTTCTGCATCACAGCTTCTGTGGAGAAACCAGAACCTACAGAGCCTCGTGGTGTGTCAGCAAATCTCAGCCTGTGCACAGACGTGTGCCTGAGTACACATGCACTGCTTTTCTTTTCTTGATTTCTTTTAAAAAGGAGCATCTCATAAACAAAGTTTGTGGTAAAAATTAGAGCAAAGCTAAATTATATTTAAAGCATAAACTTGGGAATCTCTGTGCTAGATTTTGTGCAAAATATTCATGCTCTGATTTTCTTCTACTTTCTAAATGCCTCCTTCTAGCCTTGTCATTGGAGTTCCTTTGAGTCCCAGAAGCCGTATGAGCTGAAGTGAGTGCTGGAAAGACAGCAGGCAGTACATGACAGGAGCAGAGCAATTTCCCAAGCTCTGTTTTCTGAGGATTTGGGTGGAAGAAATAAGTTTTTCAAAAGGGATGAAGTGTGTTAGGCAGGATATGGGAGTCAGGGTGGTTTTTGTTAGAAGAACACTGCAGCCTGGTCCCTTTGTAGTTTTGTGTGCTTACAGGACGCTGTGATGGTTGCACAAATGGGGTGAAGAGGGAAGGAGAGATCTTACTGGCAGTGCAGTGATGAAGTAATTTGTCACACCTTGCTTCTCCTACACTTCTCCCTCTGATAGCAGCAACCTCCCTTTACTTGCCTGGATTCAAATACAACCTGGCAGATCACAACAAGGCTTGGACTACTGATTTTTTTATGTTTGTCAATAAGCACTTCATTCTGTGTCTCTCTTCCCTTCTCTCAGTGATTTTACTCAAGTTGGTTGTAATTGCTATTTCTGTGTCCTTATTGAGTAAGATGTCTTCGGTCTTCTGGGAATGGTGTGAACTTGGTTCCCCTCTTATAAGGCATATCCAGTAGAGTATTACATTCTTGTTACAGCTGTGAGCCCCTACTCACACCTGCTTGGAGTTTGCAGCATCAGAGTAAGTGGCTCCTCAGGGAAATGCTGCTCAGTGCCCTTGAGGGAAAGTTTTGTCAAATGGCAAAATCAGCCCATGCTTGCAGGGAAATGGCATTGAACTCTGACTGGTTCATTCTATCTTGTGTCTCATCAAGGTGGCACAGTTTTGTTCATGTTCTTTATCAGACCACAAGCATCCACTACACATTTGTTGCCAGAAGGTAGCACAGGGCTGGCTTGAGTCTGGTCCATCCCACTGCCTGATGAGTGAGTGAATGGCCCTGGGGAGGGAGTTGGCACTGGTCCTGTTGGTGGGCATGGTGAGAGTCTTGGCACACTCAGCTCTAGAAATCTCCTGAGCAAATTTAAAAACTTAGTCTTGAACTAATACAACCTTCCTTTTCTGTCTGCTGGACATTCTTCTGGGGGAAATACAGTTTATTTTGTATCTTGTGTTCTTAGTTAACCTGAATGTTTAAGAACAGTCGTCTCTGATAGGGCAGTTTGAACAGTCTGATTGTTTGTAGGTTTCTCTCAGGACAGAAACCAGCTGACCCACTGGTCACACTGGTGTGGCTGATCCCCCTTTGCTGGGATGTCTTCTATGGTGGAGGTGACAGCTCAGATTCTGATGTGTATTTTCATGCCAGCCTCAGTGGAGTTGTGTCAGATGTGACAAGCTGAGGCTTTGGGCTTGATTATGAATGACTGGGTGGTGCTGTGATTTCTTGCCCTTCTCCTGCTCTATTTTCCTGATGTGTGGAGGTACAGAGACTGACTGCCTTGCTGAGGCCAGGGCTTCAAAAAGTAAAACTCCTATCAATGCTGACAGAACCAAGAATTTTCTGCTCTGCCTAGCATTAATATTGCTTGGCAGAACTTGCTTGGAATTTTTAGATGTATTTAATGCAACCTACTTGTTTGGGGTGAAGATGTACAGACCCATATGAAAAAGGACCTAGGAATCCCCTATTTCAGCTGTAATTACTGAAGGCAGAAAAGCAGAGGAACTAATTTGCAAAGCTATACTTGAAAAACATTATAGCATAACATCATCATTACAATTATCTGTCAAAAGATTTAGTTCAATTACTTTTTTTAAACTCTCTTGTCAAGATGGCCTTACCGGTTTCAGGATTGTGTTACTCCAAGGAGAGGTCAGGGAAGAATGAATGCTAATTCTGTCATTAACCACTGTCAGACAGCCTTTAGTGCATATTATTTTTTGAAAATGCCTTAGCATCGTTATTGTGAGGAATCAATAGTCATAAAGTGCCATAGAAATCAGGGAGGAAAAAAAATCCACTGCCCGTTTATGGATTGTTATGTAGTAAGGTTAGAGGAAGAGAACTTCAGTTTTAAGTGGTAATTTTGAAATAATTGAATAGCAGCACAATTCCTATTGTGTAAAAGATTACACAGGGTTACTTACATTTTCTTCACACAACGATAGGCCAGTAATAAAATTACAAGGGAAGAATATTTGATGTAATAAACTCAAAGTAAACTGAATAAGAATCAGTGAACAGCAGGACATTGCAACCTCTTGCTGCTTTGTCGTGTTGGGTAAATGTTCAGAGCTGGAGGGGTCTGGGCTCCTCCCAAAGGTGAGGGTTTGGGACCTCTGGGTGAGCTGGGTGGGCAGATGTGTTACAGCATTTATGGGAGGATTCCATTTCATTGGCCTCAGTTTTGGTGCTAATGCTGGTAGTTTTGTGCATTTCTGTTCAACTGAAACTGCTGTAAAATGTGTGCTGAATTTTTTGGTGCAAATAATAACTTCACAGTGATTTAGATGACTGCCTGCTTGATCTGATAATAAAGGTCCTGATCTAAAGTTTGCATCTTATACAGAGATGAATTCCTGGAGTTTAAATATATCAGGCCACTTAAAGGCCCGTGACTTCAAGCTAAGCATATATTTGAGGACTCTAGTTTACAATTAAGCATCTCTTTTTGAGAGAGATGGGCTTTGATGAATTCAGATTTGTTCTACCTGTTTTTAAGTGCAGAGAAAGAGCCTCAGTTTGCTCTTGCTATCTTTTCTTGAATGGCCTGGTACTTCTAAATGAAAACAGAATTAGTTCCAGTAACGTATAGAATTAAAAAATAAAATCCTAAACTACATTTTCCCTTTTTAGTTTTTAATGTATGTAATATAAAGTAAGTAGTAAAATTCACAGGTGAGAATCCTGAAACCTACATTCATTGATTTCTGAATTTTGTTCACCTTTCTTTCATTGTATAAGAGAAATTTCTGGAACAGCGTTAATTCTAGGCAATTGTAGGAGCTTTTACAAGATCACCAGTGGGATAGTAAGGTTGCTAAGAGAGATTGCATGAATAACCTACTCTGTGTCTTTTCCTGAATAATGCGATTTTTTTAAGTGTCAGGCCTGTTTGTATGAGACAAAGCTAATTATGACCATCAGGGTCTTCTTAAATAAACATACAAAAATCTTCCAGATTAGACCCATAGTACTTCAGATAAACTGTTACATCTTGTATTTTTTTGAGAGCAAAATGATATTTTTGAGGTGTCATTTAAAAAGCCCAACCGTTTTGTGTGATAGTAAGAGGTAACTTGTTCATACATGGTTTCTTTGAACTGTTCTGTTTTCCTACTCCTGCCTAAACATAAACCAAGCTGTTGTTACATTAAGCCATTGCCCTGTAATGGTTCTTTGAGAAATGTTTAGCTGTAGCTGCTGCTTTGTTGTAATGAAAAGCTGTGATTCAGACTTTGTACTGTGTTTGCATTTCAGCTGTCACAGAGAGTGAAAGATGAAGCCTCTTGTTTTCTTGGTTCTTGTGATCTGTACTGTAGTCAGCATGAATTTGAAGCTTGTGTCAAAGAGAAATTCTGGTAAGTCACAAAAAATTATATTTACTTTTGGATCTGGACCTCATGCTCATGCAGTCAAGCATTTTCAATGGCTGCATTTTGTTTTGCATATATACTGCTTGTTCTATTCTGCAAAAAAAAAAAAGTTATAATTGGTATGGCTTGCTTAGTAAATGAAAGTTGTTTGAAAGTGTTGAAAGTATCCTTATGGTTTGGTGGTTTTTTGTTTGTTTGATTTCTTTTTGGTTAAAAAAAGAAAAAAACCAGAAAACGTTGATCAGGTTGAAACATCAACTGGAGGTATTACAAAGGTAATAATTACTTTGGCATTGTGGCATTGTTCTAACATCCAGTCTTTTAGTCATCATGCTAAGGGATTTTAAGTATGGATGTGGTCTGTGGTGAGTTTTAAGTCTCGATGATTTTTTTTGTTTTTGTATGTTGAAAGGTCATCTTTGAAAATGCTATGCTGGCCAGACATGTGATCATAGGGTTAACTGGGAAGAGCTCATAATCTGATTATTCTGTCAGTGAAAGAGAGTGGAATTGGTTCGTGTTTACATCTGCTTTTGAAACCTTCTAGTAGTAACAGAATCCTGCAAGGAAGCATTGCAGTCTCTCCTTCCAGGGTAGACAGTTCATCTGGATAATGGTTCATCTGTACTTGAGCCTGAAGTGATGTCTACTCTGCAGCTTTGCCCTCTCAAAGGAGTGACTTTATGAGACTTTGTATTTCTCAAGTGAGCTGTGAGTTTAGAAGGCATTGGGCAGACAAGTAGGTCAGCTGCAGTGCTACAGGGGTGTCAGTCTGCTACAGCCTGCTGTGTGTGTAAGGGTAAATGCGGGACTTTTAAACTTTTGATGGAATGCTGTTATTACACAGCACTTGTGTGCTACACTTACATGTGTGAGGGCTTCCACTGATCTGCTGTCCTCAAGGTCTCCAGTCTTTCCAGCACTGCAGGTGCAAACAGAAATTACTGACTTCAGTTGGTGTGGCCTGTGTTAAGTTTAATTTCTGCATTTCTTGAGAACAGAGAAGAAAATTATTGGGTCATGTATTAAAAAGAATTACATGTCCCATCCCAGGCTGAGAAGTGTTACTCTGGGAACTGACAGATGCAGGACTGAATTCTTTCTGCTGGGCTGGAAAGTGTAAATGGAGCTGCAAAACTGACTAGTCTTTTGGTGTGGTTGTTGTGTCCAGAGCCCAGTTTGTGCTGTGAGAGCAGTCATGGATCTTGGGCTTTGGCTACAGTGCATCTTGGTCTAAACCCTGTGGTATTCCTGTTCTTCAAAACTGCTGTCAGTGCCTAGATGGAAACCCTGTGTGAGATGCACTGTCAGTGTAACTGAGCAGCCTCTATTCACTGATGCCAGGCAACAGCACCTGGCTGCCAGCAAGGGCCTGTGCAGTTCTTTTTGCCAGAAGTATACACAACTGTAGAAGGGACATGCTGGTGGTTGTAGCATCATCCAGCTGGTAGTTTACCTTTAATTATGTATATATATATTTAAAATCCGCTTTCTTTGGCTCTGCAGAATGTCTTGTGTTAATAGCAGCTGTTGACAGTGTCAATTTAGGTTCAGTACTGGTGGGAAAAATGCTTTAATATGTTAGACTGCCTCTTGCTAAATATAACCCACTAGTGAATAGGTGGTTCTTTTTCATTTCATTTGATTGTGCCAGTATGTATTGAGAACAAGATGAAGAGGAAAAAATGCACATAAAGAAAAATTATGGTTTCTTTGCAAGTACCTAATCATGTAGTTGGCTTTCACCTTCAGTACTCATTCTGGTTGTTGCATGGAGCAAACTATTGATTTCTTTTTTTTTTTTGCTTTTTCTACTACGTTGCGTGTGAAATAATTTTCTGTTTCTGTGATATCAGCACTTGCAGTAAAATTAATAACTTGACTCCTTTTCTGAAAGGCCTTTAGGTTTGAAGGACTGTTGTTTGATTGCTTGGGGCTTCACTAAACATTGTGTGTTGAGAGAGATGCTCCAGTGTCTTCTGAACTTTTACTGTCTATATAGTTTTAGTGGAAGATCAGGGTCAGTGGGTGGATGCAGACAGGCAAATGCACAAAGTAAAATATGTCAGCATATTTTCCATAGGGTGACAGTACCTGTAACATGCTGGAGCTGTGCTTCAGAGTTTTGGTTGTTTTATTTTTTTATTTTTTTTTACACTGGTGTCGAACAGTGGAAAGGGGAAATTAATGTAATGGTTATTTGTGGGCAGCTGCACTGCAGTGTAAACTGCAGGATGTCTGGAAGCAGGAATAGTGTTTTAGCTGTAGATTAGAGCTGAGGTGGGGGAGTGGGTGAAGGACCCAAAGGATGCTCTGTGGACAGGATCTCTGCAGCAGTGTCTGGATGGGTGTTGTAGTCTTGGGTCTTGCTGGCTGTTGGTATGGGGATGTCTGTGCTGGTGAGCATCCTTAAAAGGGGAAGGGAAATTGTGCAGACAGTTATGTAGAGCAGTGTGAAGCAGTGCATGGAAGGTGCTGACACTGATGATAAAGACAGATTTGGGCTACTAGAACAATAAAACAGGAAAATTGGTGTCTTTGCTGACTTATGAAGACTGGCATTTTTTCTAAGCAATGCATAGAATTATTGCATGAATGGCCAGAAATTGTGATTAGTGTCAAGTACAAGAGCAATTATGAAGTTGACTGGCATGTGTGTAATATCACATAATGGAATGCATCTTGTTTAAGGGGTAGGGAGGATCTAAAGAGAGCTGACTCGAAGAGGAGCAAGGACAAGGTGGGGTGGTGTTGTCAGGTGATACAAAGGCATCACTCAATCAAGGCAGTCAAAAGTGGAGGGCAGAAGGTCCAGAAGGGCTTTATAGGTGAAACTGGAGTTGACTTAAAGAGACAAAAGGTTTGGCTAGGAAAGCATCTTCAGAGGCTGGTGCAGAAAGTCTCCTTCAAGGTCAAGGAATGGATACCCAAGGGGAGAAAGTTGAGAATGAGAACTCCAGGCAGCAAGTGCAGACAGTACACAGAGGCTGGACAACAGGCAAGAGTCATTAAAGAGAGGTCAGGAGTGGAGGATCTAAGATGTTAAACAGACAGTGATGAAATGGTGCTCCAGCTGCAAGCATAGAACTGTAGTTTGCTGAAGACACAGTCCTCATGGAATGGAATAGAAAAACAGAACTGAAAGATTTTTCTCATGTCCTTTACTTGCCCTTTGTTACAGATTTAGGTGTCCATATTTCCCATTTGGAAAAGAGAAGCAGGGATGCATATGAAGCCTGCAAATATATTTAGAGGCTTTAGATTTAGATTTTTGCAAGCCTGCAAAAATGACACAAAAACTTGTAGCAAGATAAATTTGTTTGGCTGCTTCTCACTTGAGATGTGGTGCCAAAATAATTAAAATGGGTGAGCTAATTTAATTATGCTCATCAGATTCTTCTTTACAGGCAGCAACTTCCCAATGCTCCAGAAGACATCTGTCATGTCTACAGAGTTACGATTGCTGTTTGTGGTGGGGACAGAATAGTTTGCCTCAAGCATCTGTGTGAGTGTAATGTTGACTTAAGTTTCACAGGCATTTCTTAATATTAAGAAGCATTTTTGAAAACTGCAGGTCATCCTTTTTGCCTGTTTAAGAAGTAAAACTGAGCAAACAGCTAATGTGGGGACTGCAGCTTTAGTAATATTCTAGAAAGGGTATTTTACAGGTGGAGGTCATACAAATGAATTGAACATGTGGGAGTTGCTGGTAGGTGATTTCCTTTTAATTGGATTAAGTGACTTTTTTTCCCAAAGCCTTTGTATATATAGTGCATTGAATAATCATAGGAGGAATATAATACCAATTAAAAATCAGTTCATTTTTTAAGCAAAAGATTTTTAAGATTATGGATTTTTGACTTACTAGACATAATTTCATTAGTGAATAGTTGATGCCATTTACTGTTGCTCTTTTATTTGCTGAGCTGAAGTACCCTGTCCGAGCATGCTAGAGTTCTGGAGGGCATGCCAGCCTTGTGTGGAGGAGCAGGGGCAGACATCCTCAAGGTTTCTGTGAGGCTGCTGGTTGCATTTAGGACATTTAGGAGACTTTCTGCAGGTTAACATGGCTTAATTGGCTCAGGCTTGGCACGGAGTAGCAAGGGGGAACAGACACACAGATTTCCTTCTTGCTTCTTCCAAAGAAGAACATTTATTGCAACAAACCAAGCATTTTTATGTTCTAAACTTAACCAAAATGAGCATGCACTACCTGGCACTGCGGTGTCCCTGCTCATGTGTCCCTTTACCCAGCAGCACTCTGATCACACACTGTCCCTGTTCCAAGTGTCCCTGTTCCATGTGTCCCTTTACCCACCAGCACTCTGATCACTGTGTCCATGCTGTTCCATGTGTCCATGCTGTTCCATGTGTCCATGCTGTTCCATGTGTCCATGCTGTTCCATGTGTCCATGCTGTTCCATGTGTCCATGCTGTTCCATGTGTCCATGCTGTTCCATGTGTCCATGCTGTTCCATGTGTCCATGCTGTTCCATGTGTCCATGCTGTTCCATGTGTCCATGCTGTTCCATGTGTCCATGCTGTTCCATGTGTCCATGCTGTTCCATGTGTCCATGCTGTTCCATGTGTCCATGCTGTTCCATGTGTCCATGCTGTTCCATGTGTCCATGCTGTTCCATGTGTCCATGCTGTTCCATGTGTCCATGCTGTTCCATGTGTCCATGCTGTTCCATGTGTCCATGCTGTTCCATGTGTCCATGCTGTTCCATGTGTCCATGCTGTTCCATGTGTCCATGCTGTTCCATGTGTCCATGCTGTTCCATGTGTCCATGCTGTTCCATGTGTCCATGCTGTTCCATGTGTCCATGCTGTTCCATGTGTCCATGCTGTTCCATGTGTCCATGCTGTTCCATGTGTCCATGCTGTTCCATGTGTCCATGCTGTTCCATGTGTCCATGCTGTTCCATGTGTCCATGCTGTTCCATGTGTCCATGCTGTTCCATGTGTCCATGCTGTTCCATGTGTCCATGCTGTTCCATGTGTCCATGCTGTTCCATGTGTCCATGCTGTTCCATGTGTCCATGCTGTTCCATGTGTCCATGCTGTTCCATGTGTCCATGCTGTTCCATGTGTCCATGCTGTTCCATGTGTCCATGCTGTTCCATGTGTCCATGCTGTTCCATGTGTCCATGCTGTTCCATGTGTCCATGCTGTTCCATGTGTCCATGCTGTTCCATGTGTCCATGCTGTTCCATGTGTCCATGCTGTTCCATGTGTCCATGCTGTTCCATGTGTCCATGCTGTTCCATGTGTCCATGCTGTTCCATGTGTCCATGCTGTTCCATGTGTCCATGCTGTTCCATGTGTCCATGCTGTTCCATGTGTCCATGCTGTTCCATGTGTCCATGCTGTTCCATGTGTCCATGCTGTTCCATGTGTCCATGCTGTTCCATGTGTCCATGCTGTTCCATGTGTCCATGCTGTTCCATGTGTCCATGCTGTTCCATGTGTCCATGCTGTTCCATGTGTCCATGCTGTTCCATGTGTCCATGCTGTTCCATGTGTCCATGCTGTTCCATGTGTCCATGCTGTTCCATGTGTCCATGCTGTTCCATGTGTCCATGCTGTTCCATGTGTCCATGCTGTTCCATGTGTCCATGCTGTTCCATGTGTCCATGCTGTTCCATGTGTCCATGCTGTTCCATGTGTCCATGCTGTTCCATGTGTCCATGCTGTTCCATGTGTCCATGCTGTTCCATGTGTCCATGCTGTTCCATGTGTCCATGCTGTTCCATGTGTCCATGCTGTTCCATGTGTCCATGCTGTTCCATGTGTCCATGCTGTTCCATGTGTCCATGCTGTTCCATGTGTCCATGCTGTTCCATGTGTCCATGCTGTTCCATGTGTCCATGCTGTTCCATGTGTCCATGCTGTTCCATGTGTCCATGCTGTTCCATGTGTCCATGCTGTTCCATGTGTCCATGCTGTTCCATGTGTCCATGCTGTTCCATGTGTCCATGCTGTTCCATGTGTCCATGCTGTTCCATGTGTCCATGCTGTTCCATGTGTCCATGCTGTTCCATGTGTCCATGCTGTTCCATGTGTCCATGCTGTTCCATGTGTCCATGCTGTTCCATGTGTCCATGCTGTTCCATGTGTCCATGCTGTTCCATGTGTCCATGCTGTTCCATGTGTCCATGCTGTTCCATGTGTCCATGCTGTTCCATGTGTCCATGCTGTTCCATGTGTCCATGCTGTTCCATGTGTCCATGCTGTTCCATGTGTCCATGCTGTTCCATGTGTCCATGCTGTTCCATGTGTCCATGCTGTTCCATGTGTCCATGCTGTTCCATGTGTCCATGCTGTTCCATGTGTCCATGCTGTTCCATGTGTCCATGCTGTTCCATGTGTCCATGCTGTTCCATGTGTCCATGCTGTTCCATGTGTCCATGCTGTTCCATGTGTCCATGCTGTTCCATGTGTCCATGCTGTTCCATGTGTCCATGCTGTTCCATGTGTCCATGCTGTTCCATGTGTCCATGCTGTTCCATGTGTCCATGCTGTTCCATGTGTCCATGCTGTTCCATGTGTCCATGCTGTTCCATGTGTCCATGCTGTTCCATGTGTCCATGCTGTTCCATGTGTCCATGCTGTTCCATGTGTCCATGCTGTTCCATGTGTCCATGCTGTTCCATGTGTCCATGCTGTTCCATGTGTCCATGCTGTTCCATGTGTCCATGCTGTTCCATGTGTCCATGCTGTTCCATGTGTCCATGCTGTTCCATGTGTCCATGCTGTTCCATGTGTCCATGCTGTTCCATGTGTCCATGCTGTTCCATGTGTCCATGCTGTTCCATGTGTCCATGCTGTTCCATGTGTCCATGCTGTTCCATGTGTCCATGCTGTTCCATGTGTCCATGCTGTTCCATGTGTCCATGCTGTTCCATGTGTCCATGCTGTTCCATGTGTCCATGCTGTTCCATGTGTCCATGCTGTTCCATGTGTCCATGCTGTTCCATGTGTCCATGCTGTTCCATGTGTCCATGCTGTTCCATGTGTCCATGCTGTTCCATGTGTCCATGCTGTTCCATGTGTCCATGCTGTTCCATGTGTCCATGCTGTTCCATGTGTCCATGCTGTTCCATGTGTCCATGCTGTTCCATGTGTCCATGCTGTTCCATGTGTCCATGCTGTTCCATGTGTCCATGCTGTTCCATGTGTCCATGCTGTTCCATGTGTCCATGCTGTTCCATGTGTCCATGCTGTTCCATGTGTCCATGCTGTTCCATGTGTCCATGCTGTTCCATGTGTCCATGCTGTTCCATGTGTCCATGCTGTTCCATGTGTCCATGCTGTTCCATGTGTCCATGCTGTTCCATGTGTCCATGCTGTTCCATGTGTCCATGCTGTTCCATGTGTCCATGCTGTTCCATGTGTCCATGCTGTTCCATGTGTCCATGCTGTTCCATGTGTCCATGCTGTTCCATGTGTCCATGCTGTTCCATGTGTCCATGCTGTTCCATGTGTCCATGCTGTTCCATGTGTCCATGCTGTTCCATGTGTCCATGCTGTTCCATGTGTCCATGCTGTTCCATGTGTCCATGCTGTTCCATGTGTCCATGCTGTTCCATGTGTCCATGCTGTTCCATGTGTCCATGCTGTTCCATGTGTCCATGCTGTTCCATGTGTCCATGCTGTTCCATGTGTCCATGCTGTTCCATGTGTCCATGCTGTTCCATGTGTCCATGCTGTTCCATGTGTCCATGCTGTTCCATGTGTCCATGCTGTTCCATGTGTCCATGCTGTTCCATGTGTCCATGCTGTTCCATGTGTCCATGCTGTTCCATGTGTCCATGCTGTTCCATGTGTCCATGCTGTTCCATGTGTCCATGCTGTTCCATGTGTCCATGCTGTTCCATGTGTCCATGCTGTTCCATGTGTCCATGCTGTTCCATGTGTCCATGCTGTTCCATGTGTCCATGCTGTTCCATGTGTCCATGCTGTTCCATGTGTCCATGCTGTTCCATGTGTCCATGCTGTTCCATGTGTCCATGCTGTTCCATGTGTCCATGCTGTTCCATGTGTCCATGCTGTTCCATGTGTCCATGCTGTTCCATGTGTCCATGCTGTTCCATGTGTCCATGCTGTTCCATGTGTCCATGCTGTTCCATGTGTCCATGCTGTTCCATGTGTCCATGCTGTTCCATGTGTCCATGCTGTTCCATGTGTCCATGCTGTTCCATGTGTCCATGCTGTTCCATGTGTCCATGCTGTTCCATGTGTCCATGCTGTTCCATGTGTCCATGCTGTTCCATGTGTCCATGCTGTTCCATGTGTCCATGCTGTTCCATGTGTCCATGCTGTTCCATGTGTCCATGCTGTTCCATGTGTCCATGCTGTTCCATGTGTCCATGCTGTTCCATGTGTCCATGCTGTTCCATGTGTCCATGCTGTTCCATGTGTCCATGCTGTTCCATGTGTCCATGCTGTTCCATGTGTCCATGCTGTTCCATGTGTCCATGCTGTTCCATGTGTCCATGCTGTTCCATGTGTCCATGCTGTTCCATGTGTCCATGCTGTTCCATGTGTCCATGCTGTTCCATGTGTCCATGCTGTTCCATGTGTCCATGCTGTTCCATGTGTCCATGCTGTTCCATGTGTCCATGCTGTTCCATGTGTCCATGCTGTTCCATGTGTCCATGCTGTTCCATGTGTCCATGCTGTTCCATGTGTCCATGCTGTTCCATGTGTCCATGCTGTTCCATGTGTCCATGCTGTTCCATGTGTCCATGCTGTTCCATGTGTCCATGCTGTTCCATGTGTCCATGCTGTTCCATGTGTCCATGCTGTTCCATGTGTCCATGCTGTTCCATGTGTCCATGCTGTTCCATGTGTCCATGCTGTTCCATGTGTCCATGCTGTTCCATGTGTCCATGCTGTTCCATGTGTCCATGCTGTTCCATGTGTCCATGCTGTTCCATGTGTCCATGCTGTTCCATGTGTCCATGCTGTTCCATGTGTCCATGCTGTTCCATGTGTCCATGCTGTTCCATGTGTCCATGCTGTTCCATGTGTCCATGCTGTTCCATGTGTCCATGCTGTTCCATGTGTCCATGCTGTTCCATGTGTCCATGCTGTTCCATGTGTCCATGCTGTTCCATGTGTCCATGCTGTTCCATGTGTCCATGCTGTTCCATGTGTCCATGCTGTTCCATGTGTCCATGCTGTTCCATGTGTCCATGCTGTTCCATGTGTCCATGCTGTTCCATGTGTCCATGCTGTTCCATGTGTCCATGCTGTTCCATGTGTCCATGCTGTTCCATGTGTCCATGCTGTTCCATGTGTCCATGCTGTTCCATGTGTCCATGCTGTTCCATGTGTCCATGCTGTTCCATGTGTCCATGCTGTTCCATGTNAAACTCCTTGAGAGGGATATATTTAATAATCAATGGGAAAGTGCTGGAACATGAATCAAAGGCAGGGTTATTCCCAGGCTCTGTACCTCTGGAGCTGAACAGCAGTAGGTCTGTCATCCTTCAGATGGATGTCAGAAGAAGCAGCCAGGAGAACATGAACACAGAGTAGTCAGGTCTCTACTCTCTGTGGGATTCCCTGAAGCATCTGTGTCAAATCCCTCAGCTTTACTGCAGAGGAAATATGAGAACTGAGAAAGTGGGAGCACTTTAGTGGAACCAGGTGATCCTGCAAGCTTCCTTGGTTCCATGCTGAGGTGGATCTGTGGCCATCAGCTCTCTGACAATCCTCCCTGGTAAAGAAGAACCTCCTTCAGGATCTGCTTCTTCCTCTGTTGTTGCAGGCTCCTATTGGAGAGTGTGTTTTGCTGAGAAAATAAACTAACTTACTTTCAGGTGTTTCTAAAACACTTGTTTGTTCTGGTACTTGTGGTTTAGAAAAGAAAGTTTGAAATTTAAGCCAAGAAAGTAATTATTAAAAATTGGAGCTCTTGAATGTATTATTTACTTTTGTTGTGACCTTGAAAATCTTGCCCTATTATATAAAACCAGAGAGGTGTGAATAATGGTGTGGGTTTAGACATAAGGAAGGAAATTAGGATGTGTATCACTGATGACACGTTGGATATAGTATTTCCATTCTAAAGGACATCTATAATTTTAGGGGAATTGGGGACTACAGTGGAAAAGCACTTAGGAGTGGAGTGTTTCAGCTTTATTGGAGCAGATTGAAAGCTGAGGCCTTTTGGCTGGCTTCTGATATAGGTCAACACAATTCCTATTTGCTGTGAGTTTACATCATATTATTTACAGCATTATGATTTTTTCATCTGCATTGGATGATTAAATTTGCTCTTTATCACTCAGTGTTTATTGGAAAGGATTTTGTTCCGACTCTACAATATACCTCTGACTTACTGCATGAGAGATAAAACCTAAATCCCACGACCTGGGATGCCTGGCTGCAACTGCTGTGGACTTCACACAGGAAGACAGCTCTATTGAGGAAGAAATGTTCATTATTAAATCCTTTTTTAGAAGTGTCTACAAATGAACTGTTCCATTTGCTGTCCTTCATAAAGAGCTGTAATTGATGGTTTGCTCTGTAGGATACAGATCTCACGTGAACAGTTGGTTATTCAGAATGCTGTTGTGAGAAGTCACTTGCAGAATGTGTCACCAGCTTCATGTTGTAGTAAGGAATACTCCCGATGTAGTATATAATTTTTTTTCCCCAGAAGTGAAATGGTGGGTAACTTGGTCATGAGAACTTAGATAATACAAATTCCATGATTGTAGAATGGCTTGGTAATGTCACTCACAGTTGAAATGTTACACGAAGTCTCTCACTGGTGTGTAAATGTGATCATCCTCAAGAAAGGGAAGTGGTTTGATTTTGCTGGGGGCTGCTAGGTAAAAACTGTCCTCTAGAGTATTTTCACAGCTACAATTGGCATGTTTTTCAGGTTTATGCAAGTCAAGTGCATACTTTCCTGCACGTAGGGTTGCCCTTTCAGAATGATAATGTGTAATATACTTATAAAAATCAGATCTCCTTTAATAGTTCTATTCTGCACATGAAAGTTGTGCATTATCAGTCTAGTTGCTCAGATAATTTAATGCTCCTTCCATGCTTTACTATGGTGCTTTCCAACAGGGAGCTATAAAAGGTAATTTTGATCTCCTTAAACTTTGTATAGATTATTAAGAATTATTTTTTCAGTGGCAGAAGAGGGAATTCTATTTTTGCATAATCTAAAAGGCCCCTTGAGACTCACCTTTTAAAATCACATCAAGCAGATAAGGGGAGAGATGAGAGCAGTCAATCATCTTGCTAAGTGTTCAGGGATTCTTGAGCATCAGCATCCAAGGGTGGTGATCCCCAGCTGTGGAGTTGTGGAGCATGTGGTGACACTCAAGGTCAGGTGTTCCCAGATGGCTGGGAGCTGAGAGGGAATAAAACCATCAGTGTTCTTGTGTAGGCATGGTGCTGGCTCTTCCAGTCTGTCCTTTGAGATGTTATTAAAGGTATCTTAGTGTCCCAAACAGTTTAGAGGAAGGGAGGTGGCTGAGCTGTCTCCTTTTCAAGGTCCTGTTCCCTGGCTCAGCTGTTCTGGGATGCTGCTTGAGTTGGTCTCAGCAGATGCTTCTCAAGCTTCTGTCCCACACACGGGGTTTGGGCTCTGCTCTAGGTGATTGGACTGGGCTGTGTCATGTTCCATGTTCCTGTCTTTTATTTTCTTCTTTGAGAAACTTTCTTTAGAGTAGGATATGCTGTAATATGCCAGGAGAATTAACCAGAGGAAGTGTCTCTGTAAAGTGAGAGAGGAACTCATTAATTGCCTAAAAATTAGGCAGTTTCCATCTGAGTAATTGGTGTTGGCTGCCTGGCCAGCCTTCCTCAGTCTAAGAAGTAGCTCATTAGTAGAATACACACAGATGGTACTGTGCTCTGAGGTACTTAAAATACACAGGCAGAGAGTTGTGTTAATAAGGCAAACCTGTCCTTAGCCTCTGTGACTGGCTTTGCTACAAGCAGCAGAGGGAACGGTGTCATTTAGTAAATATTATTAGGTAAATGCATTTCTATAAATTTATTTAGTTTTCACTTTTTTTTTCTGCAGATAACAGATTATGATAAATACTCAGAGTAATTCACTGCTTCTGGAAAAATTCTATTGCAATAATAGACTTAACATAACTGCTTCATTTCTTCAGTAGCTGATATACCCATGTAATTGCCTAGAGGGGAGATGTATTCAGAGCCCAATTTTTATTTGGAATATATATAGATTTTTGCTCTCTGTTATTTCAGTTTGTTAACAGTTAAAAGTAAGACTTTTTCTGAAGTTGAGTTCCTTCTGCAAATGTTAATGGCTAACAAATAAGGAGCTGTCCACCCAGGAAGATGGTAAATGCAGAGCCTGGAGGAGCTGGGGGCTGTGCAGAGGCACTCCTGTTTGTTTGGCCTCCTCCCAAACAAAGGGAGCCAGTGGGGCTGCACAGCCCTGGGGATGGGACAGCCCTGCTTCCCCTCACCTCAAAGATGTGGGGTCAATTTGGAGGTGATGATAATAAGCATGGCTTCATTTTCAAATGGCTGATTATCCCTCTGCTCCTCATCCCATGGAAAACTGCTCCATCCCTGCTCTGGGCAGTCTCTTTTTTTGCCAGAGCAGGGTCTGAGCCCATCTTAAAATTAGTTCCCTTGACTGTGAGCAGTGAGACCCTTTCTTCTCACTGTCTGCAAATTCCTAAACATATTGGGTTTTGTGTTTAAGAGGCTTTTACCATTAAGACTGGGCTGGGGAAGAAATGGGCTTCCTTGGATAACCATTCTTTCCCAAACAGTCTCAGTCTGGTCTCCTATGTAGTTACATTTTGTTCAGAGGTGCTTTTTCCATCACTGCTTGTGTGTCTTTGTCATGAACTGTGACAAATTCTTTCTGATGAAAGAATTTAATGTTTCCCTTGTTGATGTTCTGCAAGCACTTAGTTGCATTTTCAGAGGATGTAATTATGTTGCTGCTTTGCTCTGTTTTTCATTTCTCATAGATTGGATGTCAGTTATTGGAGTATGTGCTGGTGTTGAAAAGAATGGTTCCACCTCAGCTTGATTAATCTCTGCATTGCTCTGTGTGTGTGTAAGGCACAGAGCCACTTTGGTAGATCTTTTGAGGTTCATGTTTGTTTTTGTGGGGTATATTTTAAAATACTGGCTGGACCAGGTAGCTCAGGAACACATGTAATTTGTAAAGAATAATTTAATAGTTGCATGCAAGTGTTTTGGATGATGCTAATCCTCCCTGAGGTAAAGTACTGTTCATTTTAAGTCCTGCTTTAGGCTTAGGTTAAATCCTTGGTAGCATGCATGGTTTCCGCACCCTGCACTGGAGGGAGCAGACTGTAGTGAAACAGAGTGTTTTGTATAACTCAAATATCTGAACCTGAAAACTTTGAATAAATAATGGGATGTACTCATTGGGCCAATGGGATTCAGTGTTTCCAAGGTCATTTAAAGGTGAGTAGGCTATTTAAGGCTGTGACTAAGCATTTAAGGCTATGAGGGAGAGATGGGAGCATGGGATAGATGTCATACAGGGAGAAACAGGAAGACTTTTTGCAAGGATATGTGTAAAAGAGTAAGGCTTTGGAAGAGAAACCTGAAAAATATTTACTGGGTTGTAGATTTGGCTTTAATGGAGCAGTGGGGTTGACAAGGACGGGAAACCATCAAGTGACATGATTTCCTAGGAAATTTCAGGAGTTTGGTTGCAGTGGAATTCCATAAGCTGTTCAAAGGTGGCAGTGTATGCAGTTCTGAAAGCAAGAAGGGCTTTTAATTGAATATGTTGAAAAAGAAAGAGCAGCATTCATTTTAGCTTTCAAATTTCAAGGTAATTTGGTAGGGTTTGCTAGTAACCCTAGGCTGTGGGGTTTTTTTTTTCCCTGCTGCAAAGCTATTGAGTTTGGTGGAATTAAAGTAGAAATTAGAAAACACGACTGTATAACAGTGTGATTGTTTCTCCTTTTTGTGTGCCAGGCTTCTGCTTATTTAGTGTGATTCTGCAAAAACATCCATTGATTTTTGGTTATTCAGCAGCTAATTACCTCATAACCCACAGGATCAAGCAGCAGAGCTGCTTATTTAGCCTATAACAACAATTCTTATGATGGTGCCCAGTTGTGCTGGCACTTGCTGCAGGGAATCTCCCGTTCACTGCCCTGGATGGTGGCAGCAGAAAGGTCTCCTCTGGATGGGGGCTGCTGTGTGTGCAAATGGACAGCAGCTGCCATTCAGGTGATGAGTACCTGATGGCTGTGCTTATTCAGTAAATGTGAACCTTTTTTAAGCTGATTTTTTCCTGTTGGTGTAATTTGATGTGTGCTACAGGTTGCTGAGGTGAGAGCACAAGCTGGAGGAAACCAAGGTATCAGTGGAAGGCTCTGACAGGTCCCTCTCCTGCTTCCACCTCAGGCATTGCAATGGATAAGTGGAGAGAAAAAGATAAATGTGTCAGAGTAAATCCCCAGGAAGAATCTTTGCCTTTTCTAGGTAGTACCATGATGAAAATCATGCTGCATTGCATTCTGTAGGGACCTAGCTCTTCATTAAAATAAAAGTCAAGCATGTCAATACGGTAGCATGTCAAGAGGTGTAGCAGCAGGAATTCCCCCAGAATGACACCTTGGCTGTAGTTTGAGTAAACAGACAACAAATTGTTTAGTGCAGACTGAATTCAGACATGCTGTGCAGATTCCTTCAGTGCATCCACTTGAAAAGCCCTCTAATGCTAATCCATTTGGATACCACAGTATTGTTTCCAAATACAAAATCTGAATTTTAATTGCAGTTTTGTGGTCCGCAGGAGAAAAGTAATACATAACTACTGTTATTTCAAAGACAAATCCTTTGGGGGGATTACAATTCCTCAAACATCTTTAAGATTCTCAGCAGCAAATCAATATATTTCTCAGCAACAATTATCCTTGGAAACCTTCCAGTTAGATATGATATGAAGAAACAAAGCTGTGGTGGTCTCCAGCTGAGCATTGCCTGTGAAACTGCCTTTGCAACTTGAAACCCAAATGAAATTGTAAAACAGGACTTGTCTGTACCAGTAGGCAGCTAGCTTTTGTCAAGTACATGTGGGGATAAAATAACCTCTGGGGCTGGAATTGTTGACTCATTTAAACTAAGTTCCCATGAATTGGCATCATCTCTCTTCTGTATTTGACTGGAGCTCGAGTGCTTCAGCTGTATGAAGGATGAGCAATACTTTAATAGTGCTAATTGGAGGGCTATAGCCTGTCCTAGAGTGGTCTTTGACTGTAGTGATAATGATAAAATATTAATCTCTCAGGGCATTAATTAAGATTACTTATAGACATTGGAATCACTTTGTACAGAAGAGCAGAAATACTGAAATTCCTGGCAGGGCTATTTAAAAAAAAATCAGAAGCAAAACTATATTACTGATACTATTTGTGACTTAACTTTTAATGGACTTGTGATGATTAGAGTGACCAAGAGCTACACTATGGGTCAGGATTGCTTGGTAATTCTTCCACTGTGAGTTAGACAGTGCTTGCCTGACTGAATGCACAAAATAACTTCATTCTACAGGAAAATAAATGGGATTGCCTGGCCATGTCTTACTGGCCATCTCAGTTCTGGCCTGCTCAGTTTGCAGCAGCAAATATATATATATATATTAGGTATATTTGGAGACACCTCTTGGAGAAGAAGAGTTTGTTGTGATGGAAGGGCCCAGTGCTGTGTAATCAGTGTTCATGCTTTAGTTTTTGGAGCACTGTGGTTGGATGTTGCTAAAACAGAATTGCTGTGTACACCTGGCCGTGTAAGGCAAAAGTGGGAATACTCATAAATGGCTAGGAAAATATTGTTTTTGTTTCAAACAAATTCACTGTACTCAAACATGAATGTGTCAAGAATGCCTCTGCCAAAAATGCTGTTAAGTCTGCATTGTTAGGAGGAATAAGACTGGAAATATCCATTGTCTCCCATCATCACTATGGCTGTGAAGAACCAGGGAAGGCCAGTAACAGCTTTTTGCTGATATATCCTTCAGGATACTCTTGGACACTGAGGCAGCAAAACAGTCTTCTAGAAGCCAGGTCCTGGTACCTTCTTCAAGCAGTTTTATGTGAACTAAATGGAATGAAATTGCTGTGGGATTAGGGGATTTTTAATAGGATGTGAGAAATTCAGGTTCATGCTTTCAGGAATCACAGAAAAATAATTTTCTCTTAATTTCTGTTACAAGTTTTCTTCCTGTGTTTAGTCATCTAGTCTGCTTTTGGTTTTCAGCTTTCACAGTTTGACTTCAAGTCCATGTAGTTGGTGCTTCTAGCTGGCAAAATAAAATGTGGCAGCCTCCTACAGATATTAAAGGACCCCTAAGTCAAGAAGGATTAATGAAGTCTCTGGGTGAGACTGTAAATTATGGCTGCTTTTTTCCACAGTCAGATATTGCTGCTCCCAAGTGCTATTGCAAAAGCATCACTGATGCTGTCCCTTGGTCTGTTGACTTTTATGTCCCTCCATGCTGACCACAGTCCTCCAAACTGCATCCCTAAACCAGAAAAAAAGGGATCGAAAGCCCACACCTGTTTACTTCAGCTGATTTAAAAATGTCAGAGTGGAATTCTCTGGTGGTGCAGTGCACTGTATGAGAAAATGTTTTCTGCAGGGGATCACAGAATGATGACAGAGCACTTGAGGTCTCCTTGGTCTTGGTGGGGTCTCTTACCTGTTATACCTCAGCAAGCATTTACACTGCTCTGCTAGCTCAGAAAGGGTTAAAGACTTTCTGAAAGCTTCTAATTACTAGAGCAGTTATTTTCCCTGTGTAACAGTGAAAGAATGACTATGCATAATCTAATTTTAACTTAATATAGTGTACCTCCTAGATTTTAATGTATAGAATAATGCCAGAAGCATTTAAAGAAGCTTTTCTTTTACTGTACCTGTATTAAAACTGACATCATCAGAGAAAATATATTGATTCAAAGAACTTTTCAAAAGCTCCCTTTTGACTTCTGCATTTGATGATTTAAAAACACATTATCATGATTAATTTGTTATTCTTGTTAAAATCTTAAGCTCTCTTTTAATAAGATTGTGCTGATAGCAAAGCTTCATATGCTGCTGTGATTCTCTGTATATTAGTTAAGAGCTACCTAATTAGAAATGTAAAAGTAATTCTCATTTTGTAAACAAATACACTTAAAAAACCTTTTAATAGCTAATGCAGTTTTGCTATTTAATTTCTGCAGTACTAACAGAGAGTGGATTTTATTGTGAGATCCCTCTAGCAGTACCAATACAGAGATCATTGCTAACTAAACTTATTCTTGAAAGAAGGGATAAATATGGGTTTCAAAATGGTGGCATGAGTTCCCCTGACCTGTGGGAAACAGAAGCAAAGACATTCCAGAGAGACTGTGTGTTTTTCCTGTGTTTTGTACATTTTTGGATGCTCTCTGCATCAGTTGTGTTTCTCTCCAATGGCATACTTGGTTGTATCTTCTCTTTTTAATTTCTATAATGAAATTAGGGGCTCCAGTGTTCCTGTCATCTTTTCTGAACCAGAAGGCAAAACGTTAGGGAGAAAAGGAGAAAAAAATTCACAGTATGACTTCTGAGCAGTGCTGAAGGCCTTCCTACTTTTCAAAGAACTGTAACTCCCAATTTTTGTTGACTGCAATACATTTTGAAATACCAACCCTTTAAAAATGTGGCCTTGAGTACCTACGAGTTGCTCTGCAATTGATGAGAGCTGCAGAACCTAAGCAGCACTGAAAATCAAACTTATCAGTCATGCTCACTGGCTTCCTTTGATGGAAACAACAATATGCCTTGGGGAGTTTAGGGAGCTTTACTTAAAATTCAAGCACCTAAATGAAGAGAAGTTTCTGTTCATTTTTGCTTCTGGAGCTGAGGCTCTCCTGTGAGAGCAGGTACCACAGGCTCACCTGGAAACCCTGAACTCACACGTGCCCCCTCTCCTGTGATGGGATGAGTAGCCTAGAAAGTGAGCCCTGCTTCTAATGCCCTGAGATTTATTTATTGATTGCTGTGGCTTACTGCTAATAAAGGGAATTTCTTTTTCTCTTGAGAAACGACAAAGGTCCTGGTTTTTTCTGTGCAAGAAGAATTACCCAGGATGGAAGATCTTAAATTAGCACATTTTACCTACTCTTTTGCTGATCTGTCTTCATAAACCTTCAAACAATATAAATGCACCATAGGGTATAGACTTTGTTAAACTTTGGTAGCTTCTCTGTGCTGGAGGATGCTAACACATGAGGAGTTGCATACTGGAGTAACTAAGTAAAAACAACAAAACCCGACCAGTAGAGTGACATCTTTTAAAGAGTGAATGATACCTGTGTTCAGAATTAGAAGTTTAAACTTTGAGTGGGATGGTTTTCTTTTTTAACTGCAGTACTAACTGGAGGGAAAAAAAACAACTAAGTATGGAGTGTTGCATCCTGATATATATGGCATATGTTGAGAGGCTGATACCATAACAAGTGGAATAGAAGAGCTTTGCAGGACCTGTGCACACTTAGAGCTGCACTTGGCTCATGCACAGCCTGGGTCTCTGTGCTGTAATCTCTTGCTCAGGAAATAGGGGTTCCTTGGGCTTCTGCACACACTCTCTGAGTTTGGGGGATGCAGATTAACTTCATTGCAACCACTGAAAAGGTTAATAACTATAAACTACATAAAAGGCTATAACTATAAACTATATAAAAGAATGAAGCTGAGGCTCTTTGCATAAGTGTGTTTGCTTCATGGATGAGGGAAGGAAGGAGGAAGAGAAGTGAAAAGTTTTGCAAAGACAGTGGTTTTACCAGGACTTGGAACCTGGATAGAAGAGTGCTGCTGCACTTGTGGAGAGTGGGTTGTTCATTTGATGTGTTGTTCCTCACAGCCTGGGTTAGAATGTTGGGCTGTGTCCTCACAATGCCTTGGAGGAGAGGGGAACTTGCTCCTGGGAACACAGGAGCTTTGGCTGAGCCCAGTGCCAGCCAAGGTAAACAATCAGCTCCCAGGTAGCCTCGAGCCTGGGCTGAGTACTCCTGCTTTTTGGTTTTGTTTTTTTTTTTTTCCCCTTTCCTTGTGGAGAACTGCAGAACAAGGAAAATAAGTAGAGGTTGAAACTTCTGTGAATTGGATCCCAATGGGACTTGCAAAGTACTTGTTCCTCCAAACTGCACAGGCAGCGGAAAAAGCTGGGCTGTCTGGACCGGAGAGGGGACTTAATGAAGAGCAAAGAGGTACTGAGGAAATTAGAAGGGAAAATGTCAAGCAGTTGAGAAGAGGAATCTCTTGTCTAAATATAAAATGGGGCTGGGAAAGCAACTGAATTTTGCCTGACTTTACAGCTTCCATTCAGACCATTTTTAATTTTTTATTTTTCTCTGCAGAAGCAGGGGCTTGGCTGAGTGTGTTCAAGGCAAAACCTTTAAGCCATGCTTGTTGGCTGCAGGGGGCATCAGGGCACAATTCCTCCAGCTCAAAGACACTGTTGTGCCTTCGGAGCTTAAGATGCTCTGGAATCCCCACCTGTCTTCATGAGCATTGTTGTATGCACCCCTCGGGCTGCCAGCAAACACAAATAAAGGGCAGATTCCAATTAAAAATGCACAAGGTCATTGTAATGTAGCTAAAGAGGCTCTCTGGGTTGTGCTGCTGTCAGCCTAGAGCTGGTTGCATCTCAGTGAGATGCACTGAATGAAAAAGGAAAGCCCTGCTGGAGTGCAGCTTTTCTGGGCTTGGCTCTGTGATTTTCAACCTGCCTCAAAGCCAGGCTAAGCTCATGAAGTTTGAGTTGGCAGCTCTGGCTCCACGTTTGTGCCCTGCCCTTCAGAGGGTCACTGTGCTGGGGTGACACACTGCCAGCCATGTCTGATCCTTGTCCTGCAGTGTGAGCCAGGCACAGCCCAGGCAGGGCACGACAGCACCTGGGAGCACAGGTGTCCTCATGTCCCTGTCAGGGACAGCACCTGGGAGCACAGGTGTCCTCATGTCCCTGTCAGGGACAGCTCTGTCAAAGATGAGGGACTGCTCTCAAGGTAAAGGGGATTTGCATCAGCAAAGCAAGGATGAGCGCTGCTTCTTTGCCTCGAGCAAGCTTTCCTCGTGTTTGAAGGGTTTGAGCCTGATGCTGGAAGGTCGCTTGATTGACTTGCACATTTCTGCAATACCTGAGTGCTTGCTGGATTTCACTGTATAGCTGCTATTTGAGGCAGAAACCAAAACCAAAGTATAATTAATATATAAAAGCCTCTTTTCTTTGCCTCAGGCTTGTTTCTAGTTTGTTTGTTTCAGTACATTTCAATGTGAATTTCTCTTGGTTCACTGACTCCAAACCAATGGCTGGCATCAAAACACAAAGCCTTGCAATCACTTTTGCCTCTTTCATGTGTGACTGCCTCAGAAATGGTGGCTCAGAGCACTAGAAATGTCAGCTACAAGCAGTTCTGGGGGCTACAGCTCTCCTTGTTGGGTAGAGTTGTAAAAAAGCTTTGGCAGTAGGATGAGTTCATTCTCCTGGGTGCAGGGGACTGTAGCTGCTATATTGAAATATGGTTATCTCCTGGACCTGATGCTTTTGCTGTCTATCACTCTAGTTTATTAAAAAGAGGTGTTTATTCCTTGAGGGTTTTGTGTATTTGTATAAAATAAATAAAGGTTTCTTCACACAGGTTTGATTAAAAAGAAGAGTCAGAGAGTTTATGGTTTTATTTTGAGATATTTCACATGAGTTCCCAGTTGGTTAACTTAAATACATCTGCCCAGTACCTTTAGATGTGAAAAGTCAGTGAGGTTCACTCTGATTTTCTTCTTGACTTGGTTAAATACATTATTGCAGCTTAAGGCCATGAATTTTAAATAGAAGCTCAGGAAATGAGATGCCAACAAGAGTGAGTGGGGGATGCTGGTGATTCTGCTTTATAGAAGCTTGTGGGATCCCAGCAGGGCCAGTCCAAACTCAGGACTTTGGTTTAATGAGAAGCTTTGCACACCTTATATTTAGTTTCATTTCCAGTTCAAAACAAAACCTCCCCTTTCCTCTGGTTAGAATGACGTAAATATTTCAAAGATTTTACAAATAGGAAATACAGTTTTACTTTAAAGACTCGTATTACTAAAGGATTTCCAAATGTGAGATTTCCAAGTGCAGAATTTTCCTTTATTACTTTTGTGTACGTTGTTTTTATATTATTTTGAAGAGGGGCCAAACAAGCTACAAAATAATTTTTCAAACAAGGAGGAGAAGACCAAAAGCAACATTCTAAATTTAATGTGGAACTGAATAATTCTTTTTAGGACCCAAAGATTTCTGTAAGTAAGAGTCACTTGCAAGTAGTTTTCTAAGTAGAATTAAGAAATTGTAATGGTTTGACTCCATCAGCAACTTCAACCAAAATCCATGTAGAAAAAGCCATCTGCCTGGTTCTTGAATTGCAGTCTGTGTGATGATGCTGTGTTTCAGCAGGGATCAGTGTCAGTGTGAGGAAGGGCTCCCAAGGGAAAGTGAAATGTGATATTAAGAATGTCAATATTTCACTTTCTAAACTGAAATTCTTGGTAGTGTTGAGGTAATCCATATGTCTTAATCAGCTCCTGGTGTTTGAGTGGGAGGAAGCTCACACAGTAACTAGTTGAGGAGGAGGAGCAGTTAGTCAAAATAACTGATTTTCTCCCTGAGGACTTTTGGGTTCTGGAAATATTTAACAGATGAAATAGCAAGAGCAGCTGTCCCGAGGGAATTATCAGAGAGGCATTTGACATCATGGATCATATAGATTGCTAAATGAGTGTTTTGTCTGCGGAGGGCCCGAGGTGTGATAGCACCGAGTGGGTTTGGGGGATTTTTCTGGCTGTTGGGATTTCCAACAGCAGCATGGCAGTGGAGGCTCTGACAGCATGGGCTGTGCTTCCTGCCCTGTGCTCTGGAGGGGGGATTTGGGGACAGGAGTCTGATTTTGAAATGACACGGAGGTACAGGTCTGCAGAGCCAGGGGTGAGGGATGCTGTCTGAAGCCCAAGCCAGTTTTGCCTCTGGGGATGTTGGCTGCTGTTCTTGGGACTGCAGGAGGGGTGAGCAGAGCACCCGTGTCTGCTCAGCTGTCCCTCTGCTGCCTCTCAAGGGCTGGATCTGGGTGGGAATTCCAGTGTCCCCAGCAGGTGTGGGGGCAGGAGGTGTCCCTGCTGCAGCTCTGCTCTCTCCTCGGGCATGCATGCATCCCATGCATCCCTCACTCCTGCAGTCGCTGACTGCTGCTCTCCTGGGGCAGTTCCACTGCCACAGTGCTTCCCTGCATGCCTGGGAATGGGCTGCTGCCTCAGAATTAATAATTTAACTGATTATGAAGGCACATTGGCAGATACCGTAGTACCTGTCAAATCTGTCTGCCTGTAAATTTAATTAGTGTGCAAAAACCAGCTTTGGAGTATACCAAAACTCAATTAGTCAGCAACTTCAGGTTGTTAGCACATTCTCCAGGGTAATAATATCCAAAAAAGGGTACATGAGGGCTGTGATAAAATAATTAAAAGTATGATCCTCATGGCATGTTTTCTTTAGGGCTCATCTCTGCTGTTTATAAATCAGTTTGGAGGAATAAGAACAGCAGCACCTTGGAGCTGAGCTCTGTTGTGGTGTCTTCCCTCAGTGGTGGGGGAGCAATTCATTAGCAGGTGTGGTGGCTCATGTCTGGTGAACTGCATGCAGAGACTTGAGCCTGTTCTAGGGAACATCCTGTGCCTTTCACCATCATGAGTCTGCCTGCTGGTGGGGAAACCATGTCTTTACAAAAATATTGACTAGTAATTAACAATTTGGGAGCCATAGAATGGCTGGGTTAGACCATTTCTAACTGGGCTGATGCAGAAGCCTGTAATTAATATATTAAGTCTTTTAAATTAGGTAATTTAGGAGAGAGAATAGAAACTGTTCAGGAGCTTGAGTGGTGACTTGTCCCAGTCGTGTTCCCAACATTTCAGGTGTCCTTCTGGGTTACCACAGTGGCTTTGCAGCAATGGACAATGGCTTCCTGCCTGGGAGGAAAGCAGATTTGCAGTTTGTCTGGATACTCCAGCCGTGCAGTGCTGCCATGGAGAGAGGGACGTGTGACTTGCAGCCAGTGTTACTACAGAGAGGTTTCAACATGGGGAGGCATGGTGTAACAGTGACTCACTGCAGGTTGTTTGAAAGGAAAGGAATGGCATTTAGTAACATTGAGCATGCCCCATCTGTCACACCCCAGAGATTTACACACTTGTCTTCCTAATGTTCTGCCTCATCCCTAAGCTGCTGTAAAATGTTTATCCCAGTTATTTTATCTTTATTATCCCAAGTATTTTTGTGGGAATAGCCTCTCCTATGAATGAAACATGGACTAAAATGAAAGCAACAGCATTTTCTTCAAGCATCCCTGGGCCTGACCATGGTTGGTTGGTAGATGCTTGCCCTCTGAGTACTCCTGGTCTCTCATTATCCCGGTGCACCGTGGGGAAAGAAGGAAACAATTAACTTTATGATCCCTGAAAGAGTATGTAAAAGTCAACAATGTCTAAGAAATGTCTGGAGGCTGAAACCACTTATCCACTTACATTCAAAAAATGAAAGAATTAATAAAACATATTTTGGCTCCTCCATTCCCACTCCACGTAGCAAGACAACAAATTCAGTTCCTGTGCCCTGTAGACCTGAGGGAGGAGGTATTTTGGAGGCACATGAAGCTCCCCTGCTGCCAGAGTCAATCCACAGGTACTGGAGCCTCCATAAATAGTTGTGGCATTGATCTCACCTGGCCAGACTGTCCCAGGCAGTGCAGAACAGGGGCAGTGAGTGAGTGATCTGCTCTGGTAGTGGGAGAGAAAAAAGCACATTGCCCAGCAGTACTGGGTTACCTGGACTGATGTCTCCAGCACTGCCTGGAGACCCCATTCCAGAGTATGGGATTAGTGGAATTATGTTCTGGAAAGTGACCTGGAACAGTAGCAAAGAGCCTCTCTGGACTAGTGTTTGATGGAGTGGGACCATCTTTCACAGTATAATAAACACCCCAAAAGTACCTTGTAGAGTTTTCCTTGAAATCCTATATAATCATGGGGCAGTGGATCACGTGAGCCAGGGTTTGTTTTTTGGAAAGTTGGTGTAGGGACAAAACAAGGAGAAGCAAGAACTGGGTGCTGTGTGTGTGCCTGCATGCACACATACTTTCCCCTGGATTTAATATGCATCTGTTGAGTTTCATTTCACTTTCTGTATGCTATATTCCATATTTATTTTCTGAAAGCTCAAGGCTGATTTTTTTTTTTTTTTTTCTGCGAAAGCTCTGTACCACATGCATAAGGTTCACTTATACCTCAGCCTGGACCTGCTGAATAAGATGATTTGTTGACAGTCCTCTGCCCAATTGTGTTTAGCTCTTGGTTTTTGCTGTGACTATCTCATGTAACATCCAACCACCTTAAAGTCTATGCAAATTTGAGATTGACTTTGGTAAATCAGGATTTGAGGTGTTTTTTTTCCTCACAGGCCTGTGACAAAGTGAAGAATGGCTGACTGGATTCAGTAAACCACCAGATTTCTGAGAGACAGACTGCACACTGCTGAGTGAGCTTAATTTAATGAACTGAGGGATGCCGTGTAATCTAACTGCTTATTATGTTAAGAGGCAGCAGATAATCTAATGATCCACAGGTGGCTATTTTGATTTTACTGTGTGAAGTTAAATATGTGCTTAACTCCACTCCACTGAGCAGTGTTTGTCCCAGGCTGAAGTGGTACAGAGGGGCTGGAAGGAGCCCTCCCAGCTCCCTGGCAGGGTGCTGTGGGTGCCTGCCAGGATGGGCAGCCTCAGGCTTCCAAGGATCTTTATTTCTGTGACCAGGAGCTCTCATTTTTAGCAAAAATGCTAGTGACGATGTGCCCAGGAAAACTTACTGAAAACTAGCAGATATTATTTTTATATTTTTAGGAACACCTGATGATTTTGTGCCTTGTTATGCATGTATAGGTGCTCTGGAGAAATGCACGTCATTGGTTATTTGTAGAATGCTTATGTATTTTAAAAAGTACCTATTCACAGCCTGTAATCAGGCTTTAATCATGGCCTGTAATCACAATCAATAAATTAATAGGTTAATTAATGAATTAATGGCAATGAAATATGATTTTTCTATTGATTGTATGTTTATTGATTTTGGTGCCTGGAAGTGCCAGCCTTGTCATTGGGTTTTTCTTCAGAGAAGCAAGCTGAGTTTTAATGAGATTTGTGCCTAGCACTTAGAACTCTTCAGTGTACCCTGCTCCCATTTTTGGGATCACTGAGGTTGATGTAAAACTGCTTCTGACCTTTAATGTAAAACTCAACTTTGCTTTTAATTGCTTTTGGTTCTGTTCAGGCTAACTGTAATAATTTCATTTTTTTTGTTTAAAATTTCAATCATACTCGCCATATGGCAAGCATCATTTATACATAAAAGCTACTTGCTGTTCTACCTTTGGAAATCATCAGGGCCTTCACAGTAAGAGCTTCCTAACCATCTGCTCCCCTCTCTGACCTCGTGTTAATGTAGACATCTGCAGTTGTGACTCTGGGGTTATTAAACAGAGATGTCCAGTCAAATGCCCTTGTGCCTGGCTTTCCAAAAACCAGCCCTGCAGAAAGCTTAGCTGCAACGAAAGCCCTTCAATGTGCAGCTGTGGTGGGCAGGCCCATGCCCCCCTGCATGTCCTGCTGCACACAGAGGCAGAACAAGAGGATTTGGCTGAGGGGACACAGCCACCCCAATTAGCCATGGCTTCAGATTGATGTCCTGTAATCCTCTAATGCCAGAGACGCTCCAGCATTAGACCCCATGCTAATCCATTTTTAGAATGTGCATAAAGAAGATTATGCCATTTTAAAATGAGCTAATTATTTGTAGTTAATCAGAGCATCCCACAAATTACAGAAGAAAGTGCTGTAGGTTGAAATCCTGTCCTCGATTAAGGCAGCAGCCAGACTCTTCCTGGGATCAGGGATGCAGGATGGGAGTGCTGGAGTTGGCTTTCCCTGCCACTTCATCAGCGCTGGCTGCCTCACAGCACACCCTGCAAGGCAGGCTTTGGGGTGTTTTGTTCAATTTTGCTTTTTTCTATCGAAATGTTGTATGCAAACGTTTATCAATGAGGAGGAAGAGGTGGCTCCTAGTAATCTACTATCTTGCAGGATCTGAAAACAATGGAGCTAATCACAAAATTTAAATGTCTAATGTTTCTGGTGTTCTGAGACTTGGCACTCTTCATCTGGGTGCTGTGTAAATTGCAGATGAAGACAAACCATCAATTTGAACACAAAAGTTTATTAAAAAAAAGGAAAAGAAAAAGCTAATTTCATTTTGTGGTTAGTGTGCTTTTAATGATTATTTTTAAAGGCAAATATTGCTTACTAGAGCTGTTAAATTTTTTATATACATTTTTGGAATTGTATTCAGCTGTAATAATGACAATTAGACTTAATGCATTTGTGCTAATACTGGTCTGTTTTACCTAAAGCAGAATGCTTTTAAGCACATGCAATAATTTTGCTGTTGAATAGTAAAAATCTTGGTAAATGATTCAGCTAGTATCTTGTTCTAAAACAAATTCTTGCACACATTAGTCCTTTTAAATGACACAGCAAGAAAACTGTTCTAAAATATATTTGTTTAGTGGATTAAATATGGCAGTTAAATGCTGGGATTTCTGATAAAAGTCCTCTGTTTTTAATAACCCATAAGCATAAAATAAATCCTGGTGAGGTAGTAAGGGTCTGGGGGAAGAAACCCTGGGCTGGCAGTACTGCTGCTGAAGGATTCTGTTTCTGTCCCTGTCCCTGCCTGGCAGGATGAAGTTTCAGGAAAAGAAATACATTTGTATTATTTGGTAGTGGTAATAGAGAGCATTTCGCCCCCCAAGTTTCTTTATTTTACTTAAATAATCAGTCACATGGATTTGATTTCTGAAGTAGATTACTTTCTTTATGCAAGTAGTCAGTAAGAAAATCACTGTAGGAAGCTGAACAAATGACCAATTTGGGTTACCAATGTGTCTGTTCAGGTCTACAGAGACTGAAAAATGGGTTGAAAATGTGCATGCATTCTCTGAAAAAACATCAGTGAAGAAAAGTATCAGAAATGCTTTTCCATTTTTTGTTCTTGACTGCGTTTCATAAATACTTTAATATGAAGTATTTGGCTTCTGATTACCTCAATGTATGGATTTTTTAGGAAAGTTGGTGATGTTTGTGTTTTTTGAGAGGATGTGGGTAGGAGGGGGTGGCAGATGGGAAAGTCAGGAGAAGGTTAGGATATGCTTTTTAAAGGAAATGCAAATAGAAATGTAATTTAAAAATAAAAATGAAAGGATAAAAGGGTTTCTGCGGGATCTGTTGGCTGAATTGGGATGGCTGTGCTCTCAGACAAGGGGTGAGGTGCAGCATTTTAGCTTCTGTCACGGACCCAGAGCCCTCCTTGCTGGGGAGAAAGGAGTTCTGAGCTCTGGCTGCAGCAGTGGGGATGAGAGCTGTCAGTGCTGCTCTCCAGCCCGTGCAGCTCCTGCAGCCTGGCTGTGGCTGAGGCTCCTTCAGGGACCATAGCTGACCTTGAAATGTGCTGGGCAAAGTCTCTCACACTTTAGGGAACTTGTTTATTGCCAGTTGCTTCTTGTCCTAAGCCTTAATTTAATTCCTTTCCAATGCCTCTTTTCAAAAATGCCTTGAACAGCTCCACGTGAGCCAGGGGAAATGGCAGCTCAGGTGTTACAGAGGTGGGTGCTTGCCTGTGGGGAGAGCTGTAAGGAAGGGAGCTCTGTGAGCAGGGATGTCCGTGGGGTTTGCAGCTCTGGGATGCTCTGTGGACCCAGTGCTGCTGCTTCTGTGGGAGTCTGGATCTTCTGGGACCTCCTTTCCTTTCTGTCATCTTGAGACCAGGAGTGGAGCTGGATGGAAAGTGGGACCTGCATGTTAATTTTGCTATAGTTGTTTTACTAAAGCTTCTCTCGTGTTGGTTTGGACTTGAAATAGGTGCAACCACTGTTTCTGTTTGTACTGCACAGTAGGAGATGAGCAGAGCCTGCTTCCAAGATGGCAGCATGCTCCTGGAGATGTTTGTGAGTGGGAAGATGAGCTTGGTGTATGAAGTTCTCTTACACGGTGAGGCAGATGTTCCAATGATCTGCCTGTGATTCAGTGGCCGTATCCATTCAAGCCTTTGCTGCTTCTGCTGCAGCTGTTCAGGTGAATGCACTACAATTCCTGTATTCCAGCCCCATGGTAAATTACACAGATTCTGCAGATCCCAGTACCCATGTTGCTTTAGCTCCTGGGATAAGAAAAGAAGAATTTGCCTAAAGCTGTGAGGTGGCTGAACACAACATGATATCTGGGAGTGGGATGGGTGAGTGGAGTGCCTTGTTCCCTCCAGGACCTCCTGAGGGGCTCTGTCAGTCTCCTTCCCCAGCCTCTGGCCTTTCCTGTGCAGAGGGGTGAGCTTCAGAGTTGATCAAGCTTTCTGTTCAAGTTTAAGTCTGAAATTACTTTAAAATTACTGAAATTTTTAACTGCTTCTCTCCCTTGTTACATTCTCACTATAAGCCATAATGCAACACTGTTGCCTGTTTCTGGATGACATTTTCAAGTGGCTGTGTCTTTCAGATTTTGCTTTAAAAAGCCCTCTTTGTCTCCACCTGCCAGCTTGTTTCTGGACTAGACCTACCCATTTGTACTAAGAAGTAATGCTAGTTTGTGCAGAATTATTTAATCACAGAGTCTTTTTTAAAATAGTTTAATGCAGTTTCAGGAATGGAAGGTATGTGCTTTGTCTTGTTACTTTCAGAGTAAACTGCTTAATATTACTTACCACTGTGTGATGTCACTGCTGGCAGTTTAGTTAAATGAATATTTTCTGCTGGAGGCTCAGCTCCTCTTGTTCCAGCTACTCACCTTAAAACAAAAACCTACAAGAGAGCTGGAAAGGAACTTTTTGCAGGGTGTGTAGTGACAGGACAAGGGGGCATGACTCCAAACTGAAAGACTGTAGGTTTAGGCTGGATTTCAGTAAGAAATTCTTTACTGTGAGGGTCGTGAGCCACTGGAACAAGCTTCCCAGAGAAGCTGTGGATGCCCCATCCCTGGAAGTGTCCACTTTGGGCAGTCTGCTCTAGCAGGTGGTGTTCCCCTCATGGCAGGGGGGTTAGAATTAGGTGGTCTTTTAAGACAGATTTCAATCCACACTTTTCTGTGCCTCTATGATTCGATGTGGTGCTCACTGCACAGCCAGAAAATTCAGGCACAGAGTAGCAAAGAGACTTGACCATTTCCATTCTGAGGAGAGATTTGGATCATATTCTACTAAGTATCAATTGGCTTTGCTAAAGTTTAGGAAAGGAGTTCTGTAGAAGTCCCTTCTGGGTCCGTCCTGTGGTGCAGAAGGCAGCATTTTGGGTGTGGCTGATCAGATTTTGACCATGAGATGGGAGAGACTCACACCTGGGAGGCCTCCTGAGTGGTTCCTGTTCCCAGGGATCCCTGAGTCTGCCCGAGTGCACCTTTGTGCACAGTTGCTCATTTTTCATTAGGTAGTGATTTGATTAGATAAAAATAAAAGTTGCTTGAGCATTCACTTCTGCAGTGATGCATAACAAATTTATGCAGATTCAAATAGGACTAATCTGCATGCAAAATATAAAATGTGATTACTAACCCGTATGCACCTGTACTGAAGTTTAATTGGGTACAAATATGAACAGGAAGAGAAAAATCTAACGGAGTGTACAGCCTTGAATTTGGGTATGAATTAATGCAAAGAGATCCTTATAGTGTTAATGATGATTCAGGTGTTTCCGGAGTAAATTGAATCTTTCAGTAATTTAAGAACACTTATTCTTTAATTTACATTGACTTTAATAAAAAAAGTACAGTCTTGTTTTCTGCAGACTTTTCACCATTTGCTTCCTTTAGCTGTATTGTTCTAATGGCATTCACTTGATGTCCAGGATCACCCTGAAAACACAGACAATTGATTCTGATCATGTGTAAATCAGTTGACAGTGGTCGTAGTTCCCTTGACATAAAGGAATCATTATCAGTGCTAACAGTGCACTGGGAGGTCAGGACTTGAAGTCAGGAGAGCTTTGAAGAACACGTTATTACTCATTTTCATAATAATTTTGGTGGTGTTCAGTGATTTGTTCACTAACACTGCAGCTTCTGTTCAAACACAGTTTTAGAGCATATCACTTGCCTGTGAAGGTCTCCATGGTCCAGGGAGGCTGGATGTCAGTGGAAGTGCATTTCAGCTGATGTTTCTTTCTCCCAGGATGCTCTGAGAAGGCTATTAATGTTCCATAGTTAAGCAGAGGAGAGTGAATTCAGGTTGTAGAAGTGAATGAGTTATGAGAAGAAAAGCTGAAAGTGAGTTATCACTACTGGCTTAAGGCACATATCCGAGGGGACACTCCAGCACTTGTAGTACCCATCTTCAAAACCAGAACTGATGCAATTTCTGTAATGAAGTGAATGGAAAGTATTGGGGCTGGTACCATTCCTGCACTGAAAAGCTGTCATTTCTTGAGCCAGGTTTTGTCACTCACTGAAGCTGGTACAGGGTACAGTGCTGGGAAAGTAACCCCTTGCCTGGCTGAGGAGGCCTGGGCAGCCAGGAGATGGCTTGTGCACGGTGTGGGCACCCTGCTCATTGGAAAGTAATATTATTGTCTAATACTTACTTCTTTCTAATAATTACTTCCATGTAAAAGCTTTCCCAAGTGGGTTTCTTGGGGACCAGGCTCATTTCAATGAGAGAGATGCTGCAGTGAGGAAAGGCATTCTCCCAAGTAAACATTGCACGTTGTGAACACCCGTGGCTGCAACTGAGCCCTGCTGAGCCCTTTGGGTTAAGAACAGCTCTTGCTAAGAGAGTTCTGACACTTTTTGATGGAGACCAAATGTAAGTAGTGGGAATGCTTTAAGTAAACTGAGCTGACATCAAATGATCAAAATCACTTAACACTGTGACACAAAGTGACAGCATCACAGAATTTCAAAATTTAAGTTGACACTCTGTCCTGTGCATTAGTGGATACAAGAGCCACCAGCACCATGGCATGGGTTAGTGATGGAGTGTCAGGATTTCCTCTGCATGGCTGTGGCCTGTGAGGCTGGCCTGTGACCCTGGTGTTGTTTTACATAGAGGAGTGGTTTTCTGTACAAATGAACAAGGCTGTGAAAAGGTGTCTTGAGCAGCAGGCTCCCAGTGGAGCACTGTGTGGGAGAGTGGCTTGGGTTATTTGCTGGGATGACCACTGTGCTTGTTGAAAGCTGTGTGTGATGAGAGAGGGTTTGTGACTGGAGCCTTGCTATGCAAATCTATCCTTGTTTAATAAGAATATCCCCAAATAACTGTATGGGGAGTCATAGGTTCAGATTTCTCTTAAAGTTATTCATCCAAGACCTCTCCATTTATACATATTTCCCAGAGGAAACAGCCTCTATTACTTCCTTTAAGCAGTTACCCTGGATATATGCTACCCATAACAGCTGCTGCTTGCAAGAATCTTCATTTTGTTAATGTTACCTTTGCCAGAAAGTATTCAAAACAGAAAATGAAATATCTGTAGTGGTGTGTTCAACTCAGCAGGAAGCTGCATTGGTGCCAGAGCAGAGTGAGACAGAATAGTAGAGTTCTGTACCAAATAAGTAATTAATCTTTAATGTGCAAAAAGAGGAGCTATAGGAAGGAAGACTGTCATGATCTGGCAATGCTTGCAAGCACCTGTGAATCTTGGGGCTGTACTGAGTTTCCAAGAAATATCTTTATGTTCTAGGCCCTTAAGGAAATAACACAGTGAGGGAACCACCTAATCCATTTATCCACTGCCAAGCACAGTGTTGGCTTTACCAAGCCCTGCCACATCTTGGTTATCAACTGTGTGATCAGGCAGATGGGAAAGGGTTTTATTCTGCACTACCATCTGCAAAGTTTCAGAGTTAATAGTGGACTGAAGACAAGAATAAGTTGTTCCACTGGAAGATCTGATAATTGCTTATCAAGAAATGACGTAGTGACTTGAAAGCAGACAAATGAGAGTTGTAGTTGCAAGAGTTGTAGGTGAATAGGCTCAGAGAGGTCAGTGTTAAGGGAGTATTTATTGGGTCTCAGGTTTCTCTGACAGCACTGGCCCTTTCTGAAGACACTTGCTAGTGTCAGAATGGTATTTTAAAGAGGTTAATGAGCCCTTGAGGAGAATGGAGGAATTTCTTAATGGAAAAGAGGGAGAAAATATAATGAAGAGAAAAGGAAGTGAGAAGGCAGTGAGAAAGGCTTGTCGTTTCTGTAGTCATTCTGTATTTAGGTGGACTCTGTGCTCTAGTATCTGCGAACAGTCTGTGAGTATAAATGCTCCAGGAAAAGGTTGTGTTTCAAGACAAAATACTCTGATATTCCTGGCTCAAGTGAGATCATAGTATATATATAGCCAGATACAGCTTTGACTGTGTCACTGGCACTGCTTGGGTGACGTGGCATCATCCGGCAGTGCTCTAGAACATGTTCAGGCCATGGAGGTGTTATGCGTGGGCATAACAGTGAATGCGTATTTAGAGCTTGGCTTTACATTGGGGTAGAGAAAAACTGAGTTTTCCATTTTGTTTTACGTAGGGTTTGGGTTTGCAGGGTGGTGTGGGAGTACCCTGAGCATTTACAAAAGGGAATCCAATGAAGTGCTGGAAAGTCACCATAGAAACATTAATGTGTGGAGAGTATGACAGAATTGTTTCTGTAGATGCTTCCTGAGGTTTTAAAGGCTGATACTTTTCAGAAACGGTGGAGTGCATCCAATTAGTTGAAATTGGAAGTTTCAGAATATTAGATTTGTGTAGGTGTGTGGAGGGATGGAGATGCTTTTGGAGCAAGTCTTCTGCTGTATGGGCAAATAGGTCACATACTCCTTTCAATTTTATTGATATATCCTATTCATAAGCAGTTGGATCCAGGCTCCCAGTACTGTTGCTCCCTCAGAACCACTGGGCTCTGCTGACTGGACACCTTCTCATGCCCCAAAGGTTTCCATGGTTACTTGGAGCAGTGTAAATAGCTTTTCTGCCTTCCTGGTTCTTTCCCGTTATACTTATGAGTCCATTATTTTACTACCTTCATCTTGCAAAATTGCATCTCAGTTTGCCTGGTTTTCTGGATTATCCTTCTTAGCACTTCTTTCAATGTGCATTTCTCAGTCAAGGGTGACTGGAACTGTGCAGTTTCCCCCATCAACTTGTCCCATATATGCACGAAGTCTGGCAGCAGACGTGTCCAGGGGCCAAGGGTACGTTTCTTTTTGGCAAAAGCTTTGAGGTGGATTCGAGTTCCTTGTAAAATGAAATGAATTGTCCTTTACAAGAGGTCAGAATTGTTATTAGTTCACACGTCCAATGCTGTGAGGGAATATTAAGCAGTAATTAACCATTAGATCTGTTTAAAATTCCCCTTTCTTCTTCCACAACAAATAACCTCTTGCTCACTGGCACTTTCTGTGGTTAAATGATACTTTGTCTATCTTGTTTTTGAAGAGTAGAGAGCTCAAACAGTCCTTGGAGATCATTTTTGCTTGACAATTGCTTTGTAAGTACTGTTGGCACTGCTCTTTAGGGTTGTCTGACCAGGACATCTGGAAGCTCTGGGACCTTTTTGGAGAACAGATGAGGAGATCAAAGCTTTTGAAAGTTCTTTGAAAGTTGCTGAGGCAACTGGAAACATGCACAGGACAGTTGGTGAGAACTGGGCTAGGGAGAAACCCATTGAGATTTTGTGTCTGACTTGGAATTTCATTCCTGTGTTACTTTTGTTTTGGTTTTTTAAACTGATCACTGTAGGGTCCTGTAGGGCCTTTATTTGAGGAGTGTTAATTGTTCAAGTCAGTGGCCCTATTTTTGATAGAGCTGGTCATCTTCCAGGGCTTTCTTTTCTTATTTCACAATGAAAAATATAAGTTCATAAAAACTTTCTCCAAAAAGCTACTTCTTGTCTTGGACAATCACGCTAAATTACCCACCAGCCTCCTGGTTCTTTTCAGAAGCAATGGCTTGACCCAATTACACAGTTAATTCCTCACCATTGTTCTGAGTTTCTTGGATGGTCATTTATTTCCCATCTCATTGAATATAAAAATGACCTATTCTATATTTTTCTAGTTATTTAGCTTTTGGGTAATGGGATTTTGTAGAGATTTGGCTTTCAGTACTAAACAGCCATGTTCCAGTGTATTTTGTAAGTTCTCACAGGAGCTGTTTGGTAATGGCTTTTGTGCTGTGTTGGACTGGTGCTACGTGATGCTGCACAGTTAGAAATCTTCATCAGATGCCTTGGTTTTAAGCAGCCACTGAACAACATTCTGAAATCTACTTGCTTCCCCACTCCCAAATATTGCTAAATTATCTCGGTTATAACTAAATCTTGGATTTTTTAGTCTTAAAAAATGACTTATTGAGAATTTGCAACTGTAATATCATGTTCTCTTATTGCTAATACTCACTGTAGATTGTATTTTTCTTTCCCAGTACTTGTCAAAACTGGAAGTGGGTGGGTTTCTTTGTGCTTTGATAAATCAAATCAGTTCCAATGAGTGGCAGTGGGCTCCCACTCTGCATGTCATCTTTGCTGTGAATTTTGAAATGGCATGCATGGTTCTAATACAAATTTTGTCTATGCTTTTATTTTAGTGTTATTTTTTTAATATAACGTTTACGAAAACATTGGCAATCAAAGAACATGTTACCATTTGTGCTAATTTCAGGAGATGATCACAGGGCTATGTAATTAGCATTGATTAAACAAGGAGCTGAATGGAGAGTGGCTACTTATGAGATGGAAGAGCAGGACATTTTCACTGCCAGACAAGGAACACTTTACAGTATGTTAATGAATCACGGCAGCTGAAGAATTCATAAAGGCCAAATCAGAGATGATTGCTTCTGTTACAAGGCAGTAGGTAGGTCACTGGGCATTATAAGATACTTAGAATGGTATCCTCTTGTACTATGGGGAAAGTGAGAGATTTATGTAATGGAAATCCTGTTTCACAGCTCTAATAAGCTTGTTAATAACAATTCAGTGTGTCATGGCACTTAGTAAGGATTTCAGATTTTTTTATGTAGAATGAGGTGAAAGATTCAAGTGGAGAAGGAAGGAAGATGTTGCAGTGAACATTTTTTTTGTGCAGCAGTGTGTGTTAGCAGCACCCTTTAAGAGGCTTTCACGGACTGCAATTTGAAGTCCAGTTGCACAATGTGAAGACAGTGAAGTTCCACTCATGCTGTCTCTGAGCCACCTGCCTGCCCTGAAAATGTGCCTACAGAAGTAGAGAATTTGGTTGTGGGAGTTAGGCAGGGCCAGTTTCCTTTTGTCAGCGTGTGACAAGCCATTGCTTCATGAAATGGCATGTGCTGAAGCTTTTCTGAGCTCTTATTAGAAAATCCTTGTGCAAACAACTCAAAAACTTGTGTGCTTCTTCCCCTAGTTTGTAAACAGTCTGCTGTGGGTGGGATTTGATAGGTGCAGGCTGTTTTTCTCTCCTTGGCATTTACCCACCTGCAGATTGATGCTACCAAATGGGAAAAGGGAAGAAATTTAGAGTGTTGAAATCTAGCAATGAGTTTAGTGAGTTCTGTATCCCCTTGCAGTGGAGTTCATGCTATGCAGTGGTGTACCTAACTCATTCATGCAGTAGAAATGCCTGAGTTACTGTTTGGGTGAATCTACCCTGATATAGCAGCCATGAACCCTTTGAAGAACTGTAGTTCATCACTTACATGAACAGAGTGCTTACATCATTCCATTTCCCATCTAATCCTCTTCAGGCTTGACTGTCCATGTAAGTTCTTGGAAGGACCATTCAATTCTGCTTTTCTGCTCAGAACCAAAATCCCAATGTCAGGGCAATTCCCAAAATCAGTTTTCTCTTCTGGCCATTAGAAGAACTTGTCCACGAGGATCAGTCTTTCTAGTGGATGTTGCATCTGGAACTGACCACTGGTATAGTCTACACCAGTGTGCAAGTATTACATTTTTACTATTTGGCATTGTCATGGGATGCAACAGCATCTGTGTGAATCTGCACAAAACCTGTCTGCAGAAGGTGCTTTTGCTTCAACTCTTCACTCAAGTTTTGAATCATATGTATGTGTAACCACAGTTCTGTCCATTCAAATGCTGGTTCAACACTTCAGTGGTGGTTACAGTATTTTTACTTGTTGGTCTGTCTGGGACATGATGTGGAACATGAACACTCTAGTAAGTGGAGAGCAGCCTGGAGCAAAACCTTGCATGTCTGAACAACAGCTCCACAGTTTCAGAAGAGGGGAGGAAATGCAAGGTTTTTGGTCTAGGCTTTCTGTGGCTGATTCTTTTCTCCTAATTAACCCAGCTCTTGGAATCTCACAGTAATTTTGTGTGTCAGAAACCCATTTTCTAGGCATGTCTACAGAGGGCAAGGGCTGCTTTTTTTGTTAGAACTTGACTTCGATGATGTAGCATAGCATATTTTTGCCCTTGCTTTCAGATCACCTGCTCAATTCTGAACTGTGCAATGTGTTGGTAGAGATGAGCACATGTGAGCTTATCCCAGGTTGTTTGTGCATTGTTGTGCTGTGTTTTTCTGCCTTGGATCCAGTTAAAGGAGGAAGTCTCAGGGCTGTGGAGGTTGTGCAGTTTTTGGTCTGTTGCCCCTTCCGAGTAAGGTCTTTTCACTAGGAAAAGTCATGCTAGTAAATAGGTGTCAGCTGCACCTTTTTCTTTCTTTAGTTCTTCTTTCCTTATCTTTTGTTCTCATCCTTCTTGAAGGAGTATGATGACATAGGGGTGTTCTCTAATTGCAGAAGAAGCCTGAGTGAGAAATACATTAAAGCATGAACAAACAGAAATCTGCTAGATAAACATTTAATTTTTGCCTGTCTGCTTCAATTTTAAGTCCCAAAGGACCAACTTCCTACTATCACTGAACCTCATTATAGTTTTATCTCTGGTCTTATAATAAACTCAAAAGCATTAAGCAACTGGAGCTGTCCTAGGCTATTTAGGATCGATTCAGTTAACCACTAATTGCAGTTTGCCTCCCAAATGCTTTGGAAGTTGAAGGTCTTTTGCTATATGTGGTGGTCAAGTATCTTCTTGAGACAGTGCACAAAGCAAAGTTAATAGCGACCAGGGTTATTTAATATCCTAAATAAGGATACAGAGGAGGAAGTGGAAAGCAATCTGGCAGTGTCTGCTGTAGCAGCTGGCATGGTTTTGTTACAAATTAACTGTATCAGAGTGAATTAGAAAGGGGAAAAAAGGGTTGCAAATGTTCATAAGATTCGGACAGTGAATTTAGATTGGCTTGTATATGTGGCTATTTTCATGTTTTCTGTGGAACTAGTTCATGTGGTTCCAATTACTCATTTAAGTTCCATATTATCATATGGAGTTATTATATTATCTTCAGTTTCCTGAGTGCATGATTTATGTATCTAAGGCTATTAAAGCCAAATGTGCAAATTGAAATTCACTGCACATTGATTAAATTGGCTGTATGCATTACTTAAGCTAAATAAATTAGGTATGTTAAAAAATGACTCTAATAGTTACAATTTGCAATTCGAATGACCTATAAACTAAGGATTATTTGCCAACAAAATATTTGAATAATGTTGAGTAACGAATATATTAGAGAATTTCATGAGTTCGTCACAATCAATGAATAAGGAAAAAATACTTATCAGATAATATGTAAGTATTTGTTCAGTGGAAAATCAAATTCACAACAGGTTATTAGGAAAATCCAGCTGAATGTCAAGGATGCATGAATGAATGAGGTGTGATGAATGCACCTAATTGCACATAATACTGTTTTAAGAGGGTTCGCTTTCTGCAAATATGTGTCTTTTTTCTGTGAAGAAAGAGAAAAATTGAAGACCATGGTCATGCTGCATCCACAGAAGGTTGTAGTGGTGAGGTTAAAGTGCTCATTCCTTTTTGGCTCCAGAATTACAACACAATCCAGACTGACTCTTGTCGTGATGGTGCTCCCCTCTTCTCTGCAAACCTGATCATGGGCTCGAGACAAACTCGAGTTGTCTGCTTGAGTGCTGGGGTGTTGGGGACTGCATCACTCACCAGTGAGAACATGGGTCTTCTGGGAGGGCAAAACTGCTGTGTTGAAGCTTTTTAAAAGCAGTTGATACCTAAGGGACTTGGTCTCATTTTTTTTCTAAAAGTCGGTTTCTATCAAGATATTTCTATTTCAGGTGCTGCAGTTAAAGTGAAGTATTGGAATGGGTAGGTCTGGCTTTATAAAACTCTTATTGTTTGCTCTAGTCCTTTTGAAAACAAAATAGTACCCTAAAACCTGTGGGCTGTTGAGTTCTGAGTGTGATGGAAATATTATACAACAAACAAATCCAAACAAGCACAGACTGTCCCTTCCCAATCAAACCAAACTATTTTTTCTAGTACCAGCTTCCAAATGTCAGCAATCCCTCAATATCCAAACTCCCTTCTAGCCTCCAAGAGGAAATGTTGTGTTTTATAAACCTTCCCAACAGTTCACATATATAGCAATAACACTAATGAAAGGTGTAGAGTTTTATTTTAATGTATAGACAAAGCAGCTCTTTTTTTCTTTACAAAAAATTCTAACTGCAGGACGTGGAAACAGGTACTTTGAAAAGTGAAGTGCTCAGAAAAATTAACAGCAGATTGTATGGGGTTCTTGAAAGGTCACACCAGTAATGATTGCATTAAGAGGAAAAGGGCATGTTAGCAGGAAATGGGCAAAGCTGGATGTCAAATCTTGGATGTTGAAGTATTTCATTTTAGCCTGGTAGAGAAATCTCTGTGCATTACTGAAGATGTGGTGTTCCTTATCACCTTCCATCAGTCCTCATGAATTTCTAGGAAAATGCAAAAGGCAAGATTAGTTTCAGTTGGCTGAGGGGAGGAACCTTTGGCATTTCTTTCCTACTTAATGCATGTTCACCTTGACATTTATTTGGTCACAGTGGGAGACAGACAAGTATGTTAGTGTCTGTTGTGTGTTGTTGACAAGATCCACAAGACAAGTGTGTTGTTGGCCTTTTGTTTGTTGGGTGGGTTGGTTGGTCTGTTGTTTTTCTAAAACATCCCTGTATGTTTGTTTATCTTTTCCCACCTGGGAAAAAAATTGAAAAGGGATTCTGTTGCAGTCCTGGATTTTAGGTAATGCTGCAGGATTGCCTAAGCAGCCTGGGCTTGTGCATCTGGCCAGGAACAAAAGATGCCACAGTTGTGTTTCCCCCTGCTCTTCTCACTAATTGTAATGTTCTTTATTCCACACCAGCACAGCCTCTACAAAAAGCATTCTGGCAGTTTATTGTTGGAATAGTACTTGGCAATATTACTGAGTTCTGAACTCAACAAAGATCAGAGATGTGAATAAGGAGAGCAGCAGCTGGAATACACAGTGCAATAAATTATGGGCATTTTTATTTTACATTTTTTCCATTCCATTATTTCTGTCAAGTAAAAATCTTGTGGAGGGAGAGGGTTAAATACTTGTTTTTGAAGTTTTCTTTAGAACTATGTTTTTGCTGACTCTGCAAATCAGGCATTTCTAAATGCAATTGCCCTACTCTTATAGTGAAGGGAATTGTATTTCTGTCCTGTGAAGTAGCACATGCCTGGCTCTATTTGTTATCTTTCATCATTATGGAAGTGTACTTGAATAATAGAATCTGCAAATACAGTTTAGGTAAAAGAGAACAAAATATGAATATGAGCAGTTCTGAAAAAGCCCTTGTAAAATAAATAGGTTTTACTGTATAGAAAGTTGGGGCCTGATATTATGTGATGTTGAGCACCCTGTATATCAGTGGCAGTCAGCTCCTCTGAATTTTAAACCATAAAATGACTTGACAGTCAGCAGCTGGGCTGTGACAGGACTGCTAAAGGACCCTGTTGTCCCTATTATATTTAAATTGTGCTACCTCAACAGTAATGGTGTATTGTGAAGATTAGGCAGGCTCAACATTAAAATTTGAAATTAATTGTATTTGTTACATTTAATTAACTATTATAATCCATAAAATATGCTGTTTAAAACACAAAATGAAAACAAATGACCATCTGTGGCAATTTAGCATCTCTTCTGTGAATAAAAAAAAAAAAAAGGAAAGAGGTAGCTTTATCTTGAAAACTTAGCCTCGACGTAAAAGGTAATCCCCCAAATCTGACTGCCAGATAGGAAAGTGTGATCCTTTGTGCATCTGTCCTAGCCAGGGATCTTTCTTTAATGTGGGGCTGCTTTTACTAAGCTCTTAGGAGAAACCTATTACTTTTGATGAAACTTCTTGTACTAGGAAGTAAATAAAGATGCATGTACTGAGAAGCACGACCTCATTGCAAGTGTGGTCTTTGTCAGAGCCTGCTGGACTCAGTGGAGAAGACTTGCTCTTGCTTTTTTGTTGCTTAGAACATATTCTGAAAAGTGTTCACAGTATGGGTGTATCTGACTTAACAGAGGGCAGCAAATGCATCCTTGGGGTGATTCTCATTCCAGGTGGTTGTAGCACTGCTAGGAATCCAGAAGGTGCTCATTACAGAGAAAGCTATTGCAGTTATTTCTGATCATAAGACATGGGAACCAGCCTGGCAGAAAAAGATCTGACTTATGCTTGTGCTTGTTGGCCTAATTTTGTAGCAAATGTTTTTGTTTAATGTAATGTAGCTTCAGGTACTGCAGGTTTTACACAGTCTCCAGCCTGAATTGTTCACCTCCAGGAAAGTGTGAGAGAAAAGTCTGGGCTGTACAAGAGGTGGGTGACCTGGGGGGTGAAATGGCAAGACCAGGTCTCAGTGCTGGTGGGGGAACTGCGCTGAGGATGAGCCAAAATGTCCTGGCTAGGTGAGCTCTGGACTAGTTCTCTCAGGTGACCTCCTTGTGTGGTGGGGTCAGTACCTTCAAGCCCAGCTCAGGACTTCAGTGGCTGTCTGATACAAAACTCATTGAAATAAGTCTTTTCACTACAGGCAGTGGGCTGCCTCTTGTGTTTTTGTGTGCTCTGAAGATGTTATAATGTTTTAAGTCCTGTATCTGATTTAAGGGTACGGATAAGGGATATTTGGGTTTTTATAAAATGCAATTTTACTTTAGTCACTCAGTTTATCTAAGTTACTTGAGACTGCTAAGGCTGGTTGGGAAGAGCAGGTAGCTGAAATTGCTGAAAGAACAAAACCCAGCTTGATGTGGAAGTTACAGAATTCACTGCACTGTCCAAAACCAGCACAGTAGTAGTGAAAAATTGCTTTGCATGCTGATGCTTTCTAAGCTCATCTGCTCTGCAAGTGTCCCTCTGTGATGACAGATTTGGAAAAACAAAGAAAGGAAAGCTTTGCCTTTGGAGAATTTTGTAAGCGGGTGGAATATGTTGAGACCTGGCCCCTGTGAACAAAGCACAGTAGTGCTGGCACCTTGGCTGGGCTGTCACATCCATTAGGGGCTGTGTGAGCAGAGCAGTGCAGGAGTCTCTGCACACTTGAGCTTGAAAAAGGCATTAACATTAATGTCAGCAGGACCAAATCTGCCCAGCTATTAACTTGCCTGAACTTGGAGGCTGGAGCTGGGTTTAGCTCCAAGCCCTGAGCATGTCACTGTCTGCAGGAGCTGAGTGCCTCTTGCTTGGTTCTTCCCAACCTCCCTGCCAGCACTGCTGGGGAAGTGTGCCCAAGGGGTGCATGTCCTGTCAGGCTGGGGCAACTTTACACCCCTTGCCTTCCTCCTTTGGGTATATTTTCTGAAACTGTGATTGCTGTCTTGCACAGAGATTAACTTCTGTTGTGCTTGGCTCTTCACACAAGTGTTTCTGGGTTTTCCTCCCTTTGCTAGCTCTCATAGATTTTCTTTTGTATTTGTTCATCACTGGCAAGATCTTGTGTGTGTTTATTATAAAAAAAAATAGAGATGGGTTTTATTGGAATAAATTAAAAGCAAGTGAACTGCAGTGCTTCTCATAAAACATGATTTGTCCAAAACCAAGCTGAATACTTCATCTTTCTCATCAAAATTAACTGTATTTCTTGACCTAAAGAGGTTAAAATATTTAAGCTCCTACTTGTAATAAATCCGGCTTCTGGCTTCTTTGCTCACATTGTGTTCAGAGCAATTATTTCTCATTTTTTTAGGAAAGCTATTAAAATACTGCTTTGAGAATATTTTTAACCTTATAAGAGATACCCTCTTGTTTTCTGTTCTGCTGTGGAGAGGTGTTTCCCATGCCTCTCTTCTTGAGTTGTGCTGGTTTTTGCAGTTTTGCCAGGCTGAGGTGTGAAAACAAGGCAGCAGTAGGCAACGCAGAAGGGTGCTCAGGCAGGGGCAGTGCCAGCAGCTGCTGCTCTGCTGTGTACTCAGCAGTGCCAGAGCTCTGCAGAGCCAGGCTGGGCTCTGTGGGACAGGACAAGGCATATGTGTGAGCTGGAGATGGCTTGGTCCCAGCATCAGCTGTTGTCTCTGCTATCCCATCCCCTGCAGCAGGAACAGCAAATCTGACTTCTCATGTGTCTCCCACAAGCTGGAACAACCCAGGCTTGATCCCTGGACAGCAAAATTCAATTTTGCCTGCACGACTGGAGACTTTTATCAGGGCTGATGTGGCAGCTGCTGCCTGCCCTGGTGCTGGTGTGAGCTGGAGAAGGAGGTGCTCTACAAGTGCTGCTTAATGGCAACATCTTGTGTAGCACAACCACATTCAAAAGGGACCTTGCTAGAATGTGTACAGCACTACAATCACTTGTCCTTACTCTCTCCCTAAAGAACGCTGTTCCTCCAGTTTAATTTTTCTAGACACTTCCAGAAGAGGGATTGGGCTGAATACCGGGTGGCCAAATGAAAATCAAAGTGCTGTCAGCCATTGAAGCATGTCAAAAGCTTGTTCTCTCTTTTGGCTGCACTTTAATGGGGTTGCTCTGGGTGCCTTTGCTGTGGGAAAGTGCACATTCAGGCTGTGACTCAGAGTCCTTGAATGGTTTGTGGTCTGCAGGGATAGGGAGCAGCTCAGGAAGAGACAATTTTCTTTTTCCTCTTGTGTATTTCTTAGAAAAGCATAACAGAACAACAACAATTTCCTGTCCTCAGCTGCAGAGTGTGATGAACTCTGGTTGAAATGCCAGCTGTATTCACTTGTGTTTTCCCTCCTGTGCCATCTCTTCAAGCAAACTTTTACAGCTGCTGATTGCACAAAGACAACAGACATAAGCTGATGTGCTGCTGGAGCTGCTGCCTAATGCTGATGGGTATTTTGGTGCTGCAGCCTGTTGAGTGTATGTGATAATTGGTTTCCCTTTTGGTCTTTGAGGACAGAAGATGCAATTAGCATGTCCGGCATATTTTCTTTCATACATTCTCAAAATTGCAATTCTTATTAGGAACACCGATAACTCTTTAAATTGGGAATTGCTTCTTACATTGTAAAGTACCTGTGCTTTCTGATTATCAGAAGTTGCTTGCCCTAGCAGCTGCTCTCTTGGTGTGTTTGAATTCAGTTGTGGAGTCACAAGTGCAAGTACAAAATCCTATTGAAGTACACCAAAAACATTAAAGGTACTCTGAAAAACTCTTGAGACTTGGAACTTACACCAAAGGATAGGTGCCAGCCCTCAATTTGTCTTTCAGGAAAGGCTTGAGGAGCTTGTAGGTGGATGATGGGGAATATTTACATGTTAAAACATCAGGTGGGGTTACACAGTGTACTGAAAACAACTTGCGTTGCACTTCCAAGTTTACCAACATCTGATTTCTCGCACCTTGCCTCTTCTGAACAACAACACAGCCAGCCTACACTGCAATCTGTCCATCTGAAGGCTGCATCTGAGGAGAAAAGAACAAAATGTGAGGGATGTATGGATTCAGGTTTGCACATATCTGTGTGCAGGTCTCTGTGAGTACACAAGACAGTTTTCCTTACTAGAGAGGACTGGAGGCTTTCCTGGGGTGCTGGAGAGAAGCTGGTAGGATCAAAGGCTGTATTCCCATTTCCCACACATCCTGGATTTGGGAGGACAGCCCCAAACCTTGCTCTTTTAGACCTTGGTCACTTCACTAACCTGACTTTAAAATGACACCGTTCAGGAACAACCACTTCAGATTTTCTACAGTTACTGTTCTAATTACAGACAGAAACTGTTGTCTGAGAGATAACTGTATGGAAACTGTCAAATGCTGACATTTCATGGCAACCATGGGAGCTGGAGATCTGTTTTGTAGGGGTTCCTAAAAATACTCCATAAAAAGTGAGTTTAAGATGTATTACTGCTATATGTTTTTAAAATCTTCTCTGTCAGTGAATTTAATATTTCATTAGAAGCTACATATCCTCCAATAAAATAAAAAAGTGAAAAGTAGAAATAAAATACAGTGTTTGTGTTCATTTAGCTGCTTCTTTAGACTTATTACTAGCAAAGCAAATTTGGAACAAACCCTATTAGGACTTCTCATCCTCTCTGTAGAGCCCTAAGCCTGGCATACAGCCATTAATTTACCAAGTTTGAAAGGATTTTTATCTAATAAAAAGAGAGATGAGTAAGAGCCTGCACGTCATTGCAGGCACAAAGATGCAATTTTGAGGATGTTATCTGAAGCTCCTTTGACACAGCCTTGGTGCTGTGTGGAGAGGAAGAGGCACTCGGAGCTTTGCTCACTGAGCATCACAGTGACTCCACCCTGCTGTGCCAGGGAGAGGATGAGATGAAAGCTGGGCTCTGGCAGTGTTGGCTGGCAGGTTTCTGTGTACAGCTCCTGCTTAGACTAACGAGAGCTAGTGCTTGGAATATCAGATGTGTTACTGACAAGGATGGGAAGGAATGGGGAGCACAGAGGAGCCTTTGCTTAATGCTCAGCAATGCACAACAGACTGGAGTCAGTCACAGCTGGAGGTTGTTCATCTCTAGGTGCACATGAGTTAAAATCTGCCAGCAGTTAGCTGAGCTGGGCCTAAGTGGGCTCAGGGAACTGAATTGATTCCAAGGGCTGACAGGGCTCTGCATTGCACAGTGAGCTGATCCAGTGCAAATCCAGAGGAACTGATGTGGTTGGGCCCAGGAGGAGGGTGATGGTGATGCTGTGTACAGGCTGCCTATTTGGACACCATCTTTGTTTGCTGCTTCAATTTTCATTTAGTTTGACTTGGAAAAAAGGTTTTAAGCAAGGCAGGCACTGCGCATCAAATTGTGCTATGGAGGTGTGTGGTGGTAGGCATGCAAAATCTGGGATTGCCTTGAACCAGGAGGGGAGAGGATTGATCCCATTCGTTGGCAAAGCCAAGGTACATGTTGAGGAGCAGCAAGTCTTAGGTCTGAGAGGGTGGCTAGGAGAATCCTTCTCTGCCCTGGAAGATGTTGAGATAGGAAGGAGAAAATCTCTATAATCCAATTTCCTCTATTTAGCAAGAGAAATGTTATTAAATGCAAGAGATGAGTAAGGTAGGGTAAATTATGTCAGAAGAGTGGCTGGGGCTGCTGTTGTGCCCTGGATTTTGTGATTGAGCAGGTTAGATGTGTGGGAAGAGTCTTATCCTGCTGGGAACCCTGCAGGTCATGTTTGTCAGCTTGGCCATATTCAACCTAGTCTGGGGTTAAGGATGCAGCATGCTCGTTTTTCACCTGCAAGGAAGAACATGTACATCCATGCTGGGCCATTTGTAAGAGGAGATCTCTCTTGCCTTGTGTATTTTGTCACCTGGGAGCAGTGACATTGTCAGATACCAGGCTGTGCAGTGTGCATGCAGGTGCTTGGTGTTTGATGGCTGCATTCAAGTGTTGGTGCTTTTGAATAATCTCTTCTTGTCTTGAAGGTTTGATGAACCATGGGTTATGCACAGGAGATGAATTGCCTTCTGCTGTTTGTAGCATCAGTGTTGCTATGCACTGTGTTTCCTTACCTTGCAGAGTGGTTGTTGCAGTAGCTTCTTCCTGTATCTCAACTACATAAAATGGTTTAACCTTCAGTTTAGATGGCAGAGGGTTAGAATGTAGATGAAGAGCTGGAGAGGAGAAACCAGTTTTTGGATGAAAAGAAGAGTGGTGACTGCTGGTGCTAGTCTAGCAGTGCTCCAGTTGCATAAAATAGGATAAGGGTGAGAGGTAGATAGCATCTTGTAATCTTCCTTCAAAATTTGTCAGAATGGTGAGAGTTAGTAGTTCTTTCCTAATAGAAAAGGATTGGGATTATTTATTTTTCATCAAGATTATGATATTGTTCAGACTTTTTTTTTTCCCCCATACCTTTTTTGTGCCTTAAAAAAACCAAAAATCTAGCTGTGTGGGCTGGAATAGCTGTGAAATGCAGCCAACTGGCAGGCTGTAAACTACCTTAAAGCAGTAATTTTATCAAGCTGAAATAGTAGAAATCCTGGGAAAGACTAGTGTTTTGCATGCACATCTTGAGAAGTGTGGAGTGTGTGTGTCAATGTGTTTGTCAGAGCACACCTGCTTGCCCTCTAAATCAGGTGAGTGTGGTTTGGTTTCCAGTGAGCTCCCTCTGTCCACCCATCCAGCCCCAGCTGTGGGGCTGGCACGGGGCTACTGGCACAGCGGACATCCCTGGATTTTGTGGCTTTTCAGCTGGTTCTGAGTATTGTCCTGGCCACTGAGGTGACTTCTGCCTCTGCACCAGCCCCTATCCTTCCTGGCTGATCCCTTATTGTAAGACTCTCAGCCTTTTCTCCTGGCACTTCAAATGTTGTTTGAAAGCATCTCACCCTGTTTATTATTGGCATGCATCTGAAGATCCTACCACTTACATATATTCCAAAAATTTCTTTGTTCTGACAAGAGCATGACCTTTAAAGATGCTGTCCATTCTTGCCTTTATTGCAAAGCATCTTTTTTCTTTCTTTTCTTCAGTGTTTCTGAAGTTTTCTGTTTGTACTAATGACTTGACACCCAAAGAGGTCAATGTCTTGCTGATTTGTTCTGATATGTGTATTCAGCAGGAACCAGCTTTTTCTAGTGAAGAGGTGTGGGAGGGAGGAAATCCTATGCCTCTTCAGAGGATTCTTGGCAGGTGTAATCACAGGATTTGTGATTCATGTCCAGTATCTGTGAGAAGAGCTGACATCTTAGGGCAAGTTGCAGATATTAAGGGGGCTAAGTAAAACCTGCTTTTGATGTTTGTGGATCTCTTTCAGCTTGATCAAAAGTGAAGTTGTTAATTCAATTGATCAAAACTCCAGTCCCTTTCCACATTAGAGTTACGGGGTTAAATGCTGTCTTAATCAGCTCAAATCTTTACCTTTTCCTTCTGCAAGGTACCATAGAAGTTAGATCAGTAACACTGGTTTGTTGCAGTTAATGCAGAACAGGATGGGACTGCTAGAGGAGCTATAAAGCTTGAGGTAGTAATTACCTGTAGTGCATCATATTTAATGGTGAAACCTGGCAGAAGGTTTTTCAGGTCTGTGACTACTGTGCTCTGAAATTGTAGCCTTTTCGTGTGCCGGCATGTTGCATTTTCTGTCTGGTTCCTTCTGTTGATACTCACAGTGTGTCTATGCTGGTTATCCTTTGCCTGAACTTGGAAGGAGCTGCAGGACTGGGTCTGGTTCTGTATTACCATTCTTTGTGCTGGAATTACTCTGTTCATTTCTGTTTCACTGATTTCTCTGTTTTAGAAATCTTCAGTACCATAAGCAGGTAACTGATGGAAGGGTTTTGGAGTCCACCTGCATTGCTGAAGTTAAAATCACCATGAGGATCCTTTCTTAGCAGTGTAACAGTAACAGGAGCCTTGCCTGCATGGAAGGGTGCAGGATCTGTCCCTGATCATCTGGGGTGGTGGCACGAGGTCGTAGAGGAAGGGAAAACTTTTCATGTGGAAATCACAGAAGCTGCTCAAATGTAGGGGTGTGTTCATTTTTGGGGCGTTCAGCTTTGGGTGAAGGCCAGCTTTTTTAGCAGAGGAAACAGGGTGAAGGGGCCATGATGAGGTACAGGAGCAGTGACTCCAGAGTGCAAGGGACTACCTTTCAGTGGAAAGTATCAGGGTTAAGAGTGCTAAAGAACAGTCTTGGAGTCTATAGGGTGTATAGAACAGTCTTGGAGGCTTTTCTAGAGAGAAAAGCTATAAGGCTTTAAAGCCTGCTCCTGGAATGTTTTTTGCAGACTTACTGAAGCAGAAGAAAAACCTGAAAAAATGTAGGATTCAAGCAGTTCTTGCATCTCATTCATCAGGAGCTGCAGCAGGAGGCAGCTCAGGGATGCAGGCAGTGCCTGAGCCCCTCTGTATGGGGACTGTGGGGTCTGCCCTGGTGTGCCAGCACCTGGAGCCTCTCCCTGAACATGCCAGTGCCACTGCCAGGGCAATGTCTGCCTGAGCAGGACCATGCTCAGGGTGTTCATTACACATTGGAATTCTCAAACAAATTGATTATAGCATACTTTTAAAGAAGAAGCAGATAAAACGTGCCAGTGCCTATTTATTTTAAAGCTTAAAGTAGGCTGTGATATGACCAGTTTTTTTTTTGTTTTTTTTTTTTTTTTTTACATTGGTTTAATTTATTTCTTTTTTAAACTATAATGCTGTCAGATGATACATTATCCATACCTAGAGGCCTGCTGTTCCCTGTGCAGGTTATCTCCACTTTGACAGCTCTGTATCTTCAATGTCAGGTACACTGTTCTTGACCCAGAGCAGATTTACAGATTCTATTATACTTCTATTGAACAGCTCTTAATCTGGGTAGAGGAAAACATGCTGCAGCCAGCACGTTTTATCCCTTGCCTTTAGTGTTAGAGCCTTCTTTGGCAGGGCTGGACATTGTATTACAAATAGTCCTCTCCTATCTCAGTCTTGGACTCTAAAAATCTCCATAATCCTGTAAATGCTGGAGGTAGTGGTTTCTGTCACTCCCAAGCATAAAAACTGAATAAAAACTGGCACAGGCATTAATTGAAGGTCTTTGTCTGTGTAGCTTGGATGTAGTACACAGGCCATTTCATGTTGCTTTCTGCTCGTGCACTGCATTCCTGTGTTACAATCTCCATGTAAAGCAAGAGAGTTGTGAGTCTGAAAATAGAAGCTGTCTTCAGCCCCTTATTGTTTTGCCAGCTTTATTTTTGACATCACAGTTTCTTTAGTAATTGAAGATTACATGCATGAAGAAATGTAACTACTCTGTGCATGAAAAATGACATTTGTTTTGCTTGTATGATTTTGCAGACAGTTACTGCATTATTTAGCCCCTTTTGAGCTGCATAACACAGGATGCTGCCCTTGACCTGTAAGGAATAGCAATGGCATTGCTCTGTGCATGTAGCACCTTGGTGTAATTAGCAATGTTTCTGTTCTCATTCTAAGCAGCATAGTATGAATTACAGTAAGTAAGCAGGAACATACCAAATACTCAAAGAATGTTACGAATGTGAATAGTCCCTGGTGAGTTTTTTCTTTTTTTTCTCACCTTTCTGTCTTTTAGCTTTCTTCCTAAAGCTGCTTTGACCTTGTATCTACCTTGGGATTCATGCTCCTTACTACTTTTTTTTCCAATTTCTCCCTACTGTTAGTTCTTTGAATGCCATTGGCTCAACACTGTGGTTATTCCTATAGCTCAGCAGTTCCACCTTGTTTCAGCTGCAGAAGTCTATCTCTCATCTTTCTCTGCTTTTTTGTTCATTAAAGAGAAAGAAAAGAAAGTGAGTTTGAATCCATCACTGGGAGGTACAGAGTTTGATTTCATTCTGTCTGAGAAGTGAGAGGACTGTGGCTCTTCTTTATGTGCCTATGTAGGTCATGAAAATAAATAATCAGCTTACACATGTATCCACATGCTGCCAGGAAGTAATCCTGCTTAGCATCACTTTATGGGGTTTGGAGTCTTTCTGAATCTTCTAATCCTTAGTGATATTTAAATAACATGTTGTGATCACAGTTTGGCTTAATTTATGTCAAAAAGATGTATTATACAGATGTACCAGAATGGAAATACACATACGCCACATACACACGTACACATACACAGGTGGAATGTATATATTCAACATGCAGAATAATTGCCATTTGCAGACTCTGGGACATACTGGGGAAGCTCTCTAGACAGGTGCTCAGGGATGGCTGTGTGTCCAAGAAAGCAGAGATCCTACAGTGGTGATTTGCCACACTATTTTTAGATGGAAATTTTGTTCTAAAACTAGAAGTATGGCCATGACTGTTCCATTTTCTGCAAATAAAGCTCAGAAAGCATTTGCTACTTCAGCACTCAGGATGAGACAGGTGCATTGTTTTTTCTCCCCAGTTAGCTGGGTTGTTAGCCAAAGGGGGTCTGCCTTGCAGATTCATGATTTGAAAATAGCTGTGCAGAGCTGCTCAGTGAATCATGTGCAGAAGGCAACAGAAAACATCTCCAACTACAGTGTCCAACACCTACACAATCTACTGCTGCCTCCCACCTGCAGAAACCTTTTCTGCAAAGCACTGAACCCCAGGGAGGCCTAGAAGCACCACTGGTCAGGTCTCCTTCTAGGAGGAGTTATTTGTGGTGCCTCACCAGAGTCAGAGGGAGTGTTGCTGGCCACAGTCCCTCCCTTGCTTGCCATCTCCAGTGGTGCCCTGTGAATACAAATGTTCCTCCTCCAGCTCTCCTGTGTTTGGAACAATCTGTGCTTCCTCCATCAGCTGTGAAGTGGATAGAGTATATACCACTCTCTACCTTTGGCTAAATACTTCCTGAGGAATTTACTCAGCACACGTTCCAAGCATGGGTCCAAAGTGTGCAATTACTGTTGTGAATTAAGTTGTAGTCCCGTCCTGGCATGCTCCATTGCTCAGGCACATACCAGTAGCTGGAAACAGTGTGCACTGGGGGTGCTGATACTGACCCTGTCAGAGCTGGTTGGCAGCCTGGTACATTTACTGCCTGTAGCCCTATATTCTTCTTTAATGCAACCCCCAGAAAAGGTGATTGAGAGATGGTCTTCGATGTAGCAAAGCACACAAATGAGTAAATACACCCACCTCTTAATGGAATAAATGAAAGTGCTTAAGCTACAACCCCTGCACCTTTGTACTGCTGGCTCTGAAGCCAGTGTGCAGGCAACACTGCTGGGTGCCTTTGGAAGGCATGGCAGAAATAGGAGCAGTATCCACATCCACGGTGGGAAGCCAGGTTGTGATTCATGAACACCAATTTCAGATGCATGGCATGCTTTCCTGATTAGAATCAGGTCCATACTGAATCAAGGGTCGGAAAGAATTAAAAGGGTTAAGAGTTTAGCTAGAAGGATAGAAGCAATATATATTAAGAGTTTAGCAAGAAGAGTAGAACCCGAGTAGAAGGGTTAATTATTAGCAGATGGAGCTAGTTAGAGCTAAGATGATTTATCATTTGCTTGACTTTGTGGTATTTGTAGAAGCAGAATGGGAGGATAGGGCATTTTAAAGATGAAGAAACCATAACAGCACCTGCTCCCCAAAAACAGCCAGAACCAGGTTGGGGAGTTGGGACTATGGCCAAGGGACCAGGGAGGCTGCCAACAAGGCAAAGGTGAAAAGTTGACCATGAGGAAGACGTCTCTGACTTCATTTTAGAAGGCCACTGAGCCATTTCAAGACTCACTGACCTATTTTTAGCAAAGGACTGCGCAAGCATAAAAGTACTTTGAGCTCATTTTCATATGAAGCAGGGGTAGGGAGGGTTAGGTAATGAATAGGTATAGACATATTGGGTAATTATCACAGAATCACTAGGTTGGAAGAAACCTCCAAGATCATTAAGTCTAACCCATGCCCTAACACCTCAACTAGACCATGGCTTCAAGTGCCACATCCATGTCTTTTTTTAAACACATCCAGGGATGGTGACTCCACCACCTCCCCAGGCAAAGCATTCCAATACTTTATTATCCTTTCCATGAAAACCTTCTTCCTAATATCCAACCTATATCTCCCCTGGCACAGCTTTAGACTGTGTCCTCTGGTTCTGTTGGTTGCTGCCTTTTCTCCAGGCTAAACAGACCCAGCTCCCTCAGCCATTCCTCACAGGGTTTGTGTTCCAAGCCCCTCACCAGCCTCGTTGCCTCCTCTGGACACGCTCAAGCATCTCAATGTCCTTCCTAAACTGAGGGGACAGAGCTGGACACAGCACTCAAGGTGTGGCCTCAGCAGGGCTGAGTTCAGGGGAGGAATGACCTCCCTGCTCCTGCTGGCCACACTATTCCTGATACAGGCCAGGAGCCATTGGCCTTCTTGGCCACCAGGGCACACTGCAGGCTCATGTTCATTCAGCTGTCAGTCAGTACCCCCAGGTCCCTTTCTGCCTGGCCACTCTCCAGCCACACCATCCCCAGCCTTTAGCACTGCAGGGGGTTGTGGCCGAAGTGCAGGACTCGATACTTGGACTTATTAAACCTCATCCCACTGGACTCTGCCCACACATGCAACCATTCCAGGTCTCTCTGCAGAGCCCTCCTACCTTCCAACAGATTGACACACGCTCCCAGCTTAGTGTCATCTGCAAATTTACTCATGAAGGACTCAGTGCCCTCATCCATGTCATCAATAAAAATATTGAACAGGACTGGCCCCAGCACAGACCCCTGGGGGACATAGTTATATGAATACGTAAGATTTTTGTGAATAAATGGAGACCTGGAGCTCTGTGAATTTGCACATGTCTTTGGGAAGTTACTCCCCGTGTGCCTGGTGCTGTCAATAAACATACCACTTTCTAACTTTCCTAGGTGGAGAGTTCTTTCCACACATCATTACAATGGTGTAATTATGAACTGATATTAAAAGTCCTTTCTACTGGCATCAGAAATTGCTATTGCAATAACACCCATTCTATTGTTAACATTAATTGAAGTGCTGGAAGTAAGAAAATACTAGCTGATATTTAAACTAATTATTATCAAATCAAAGTTTCTTAGATAAAAGCACTTAATTAATCTGTATTCTATTTCCTAAGCATCTAGATCAGCATTCAGTAGAGGTAAATAATGCTTCTATGATTTCCAATACCTGCTAGCATATTCATTTCTTGAAGCATTACTTCAATAAACCAGCATTTTAGGAAGCTGTCCTGTAGCCAGAAGCTGTTCTGCTATGCAGTTAAAGAAAGATTATTAATTTAAAGCAAATGTTCAGTTACACACAAAGTCTTTGAAAGCCTCCAAATACTGTTCTGTGAATCAAGGTTTTAATTTTCTTCTGAAGTTGTTTTCTTTTATTGCTATAGATATTGATACTTGGGAGTTCAGAGGATTTCTTTGACAAAGCAAGTTTTTACTGTTTTTACTGGTTTTTTTGACATTTCTCCTTTTTCCTCCTCTTTTTTTCCCTGTAAGACTCTTGTGACTCTTGTCTGGCTTTGCACTGAGCAGTATTCAGAGGGGTAACTCATGTCACCATGATAAGCACACTGCAGTCTCTGTCATTTTTCATTGTTGCCTGAAGGACATCCAGGGAGATGCTGTTTACATGCAGAATCTTTATCCTGAGGAGCGTGATGATTCAGTGGGTTGCCTTATTGAACTGTAATTCAGTCATAAATACAAAGACATGGTGTTTAAAAGATGTTAAAACTCTGACACATATTGATGAAAGAGAAGTTGGTACTCTTGATTAGGAGTTGATCCTAAAATCCTTGATCCTCCAGTTACACTAAGAGATTGTGATTGGCGAATTAATATTTCTCTTTCTCAGCCCTGCAATTCAAAGTGCATGGTTTGATTTCTGCACCTGGCCAGAAATTCACTGTACTATTTGGAGTAGCTGAAACCTGGAATGTTTCAGGTTATTAACTTGTTTCTTCTGCATATGGAGAGAGGTAAAAAATCTTTGGCACAAGTGCAGGAGGGTTTTGTTGGGATGATTGCAGTGTTTTTTGTGGTATCCCAATAATTAAAAACCACAGTATTTGCATGAATTTCATTTTGAAAAGAGAGTTAGGTTTCAAGCACTTAAATCCCATCGATTTCCTATAGATCACAGTCTCAATTCACGAACAAAATTTTTGATTTTTTGTCATATTTTCTGTGCAGAACTTGCTAATGGATTCCAGTGCATATGTTGTCACCGGCTTTTAAAACCTAAAATTAGGTCCGGTTCAAAACCAAACACATTTTTATTAGATGATTACGATCTTCTAGCAAATAGTTATTTAAGAAAGCATAACAAATGCAACCACTTATTAAAAGAGTGCTGGTGACAATGTAAGCACTTAGTGTGAGTACAGAACTGCTTATTTGAGTCCGTGTTGAGCGCCTGTCAGGAGGTGCCTACTCCTGGTAGTACTTTGTTCGCTTCTAATTTTAATTAATGAAATTTCTATTGAGATTAGTGAATATTGGGGGAGGGGGGAGAGGAAGTAATTTACATCAGATATTCCTTGTTCTACAGTACTTTGAGGCTTTTTTACTTAGTAGTTGTGCACGTGTTTTTTGATAAAACATATATAATTGGTATATTTTATGCTGAAGATGCTCTTAATTTTTTGCTTTTAAAGAAGGTGCTTAAGTGATCAGACTGATACATTTCATGCTAATGAAATTTTCAGCTAGCTAATTAGAAAAAAAAAATCTTTGTTAGAATAATTGTTCAGCGTCCTTCAGATCATGTCTTGCAATTTGCAGAACAGTAAAGAAGTTTAAAGGAGTAAATTACAGTTTCAGTGCAAGAATTGGCAGGGTATAGCATTTCCTGAAGGAGAAGTGTGCTTTCTGATGAAAACGATTTCTGATTTTTCTGGCCTCCTATAATTTTTCTGTCATTACTCCTAGACCTGGATCAGAACAGAATTCTGTGATCCAAATGCTGGAAATTTGAGAGAATTTGGATTGTGATAAATATTTTGCAGCTGACTCACTCTGCTTATGAATGAACTCTGCTAGAAAATCTGGCTCCCACAATTAAGATTTAGATTAATTGCATGGCAAAGGGGAATTGTAAGCTCCTATTTTTGTGGCAAACAAGGTTATTTTAGATCCTGAATCCAAATGGCAGAACATATGGAAAATATGGATTCAGATGTGGGCTTACAATGAACTTTGCACAGCAGAAAAGTCCAAAAGCAGTAGTGAAGCTGATCCCCAAGAACTGAGAATGGCTGAAATGCCACTCCTGGTGTCAGTTTAAGGCTCTGTGCAAACATGGACAATAATAAACTGTACAAGTGAGAGGGAGCCAGGAGCAACAGTATCACTTAATTTTATGCTGTTCTTCACTGCTCTCCTAAGTAATTAGTAATTATTCATTGGAGTAGTAGCCACAGGCTGAAGCTGAGATCAACTTGTTTCCTGGAGTTTGTACCAGACAGAGGTGAGGGCAGACAAATGTACTCAGCCTCAGTGGTAATTCTGTACTTGACCACTTGTTAATTCTGTTGATTTTCCTTCACTGTACAGTTGTGTAACACTTCAGGGAGCAGAAGGTGCTGAAGGATGTGTAGGAGCAGAATGGCTCCTGCCAGGGGCACAGATGGTTGGAGAACAAGCCACCCTCAGCAGCCACACTGGGGATTTTGTGTTGGTATTTTTTCCTTTTTCTTTTCTTTCAAACCACAGTTTTAAACTTAGAGTACTTTAAACAAAAATAATTGGGTCCCTCCCACTCCTTCCTGGGGTCTGTGTGTGTGTGTGCTCTCTAGGCATGCAGTGTGATGGCAGCAAAGCCAAGGGGTCTTACAGGAGGGAAGGTCTGGTTTTTCCATTTATCCAGAGAACAGGGAGCAGCTCTGCCCTGAGCAATGGCACATCAGTGTGGAATTGTGGACATTGTTCTTGCTGATTTTTATTGTTTTATTGTCACAATTCATAGAATCTGTGCCAAGTATAATGGCCTGGAGATTAACCTTTTCAGAAACTGGACAGACTCCCTCCTTTTCAAATATTGCTGTGTCATGCACAAGGCTTTGGACTGTCATAGGACAGCATTAAAAAGACACAGCTCAGGGTTCCTCCCAGTGGGAATTAGAAGGCAAATTTGCTCTGGCAAGACCTATGCTGGTGCATGGAAAGAAGTGTGAGGGAAGAAGGAGAGGCAGTGAGTGTTGCTCTGCCAGTGCAGTGAGGTGCATGCCTTTGGACTGTCTCAAGTGCTGACCCACAGAGAGTCTGTCCTAGTGGAAAGGAATTGTATATGTTCATGGAAAGCCAAATGGGATGTGATATTGCTTCAAGGGATATAATTTTTCCCTGTGTATTGACAGATGTGTTTGTGCAGGTTATTTTTCCATTAGCACTTGGGTAGATGAAGGCAGCAGTACCCTGCAGGTTTCCTCATGGAGGTGTTGGTACACAGCTGCTGCGTACATAAAATAACTTGGAATATGTATGATATATCCCTGAGTTAAGATGAAATGTGCTGATGGAAAATATACAGTTAAATATTTTATTTTTGTAGAGTAAACTGTATGTGCACATATGTGTGTCTGTATATAAGTTGTGAAGATTTTTTTTATTTTCTTGGTGATGAATGTTTCCATATTGCATTTATGTTGCTAGACTGAGTAATTAGGAGGTCTGATAATGAGCTGAGGTTCTTGGTTTTTTGTGTTTTATAGCTTTATTCCTGATTTCCAGCCCTTCTGCTTCACACCTGAGGACATGAGTGCTCTGCCCTACCACGGTGTGCTGAGCAGGCTCTTGCTCTGCACAGCAATCTCCTTGGAGAGCTAGGGAAAGGCTTTGCCTTTGGATTCTGTCCTGTAGTAAACTGCTCATGGGATGGTTTTGTTCATGAGTTTTGATGCCTGCAGATGGGAATATCGTGTCCTGATGGGTGAGTGGGCAGTGGTTACTGTCATGTGTGTGCTGGGAAGGCAGAGGCTGCAGGAGCCATGGGCCACCCTCTGATTTATCCATCCTGCAGCTCCTGAAGGATCAGGAGGTGCCATCAGAGCTGCTGTATGTCCCACGTTGAGCCTCTGGAAGGTACCCAGTGGATGCTGCTCTGATCAGCTGCTGCAGGAACTGGGGTGAGGGCTGGAGGTGCCCCAGGGTGGTGGTGCCTCTGTTGCTCTCCTGGCATCACTTTGCTATTACACAATGACTCATGAGAATCATTAGCAGTTTCTGGAGGGAGAGTTGAAAGTGCAACGTGCACTGTTGAGTTGGAGGGGGCAGAGCAGGGGCAGACAGTCCCTGCATTGACTTCAGCCATGATGTACCCATTCAGGGGGAGGACAGGGACCAGGGAGGGGGCAGGGAATTTGCCAACAAATATGCAGACATAAAGACACTGTGGCTGGATTGACAAATTAGTTCTGCATAGCATTCATTCCAGTGCTCTGTGACTTAATTTAAAAAAAAGAAAGCCTTATTGACCTTGGTTGTGGGATCCAGAGTTCACAGCCAGCCCCAGGACTGGAGCAGGGCACAATGGTAGCATTGCTGAACTGGGCTTGGAAAATCTTACCATCCTCACAGTCTAGAGGAATTATTTGCAAATAATTTGGGGTTTGCACTTGCACCCTGGAAATATTCAAGGCTAAGTTGTATTGAGCTTTGAACAAGCTGGTTTAGTGGAAGGTGGCCCTGCCCACAGCTGGGGGATTGGAACTTGATGATCTTTAAAAGGTTCCTTCTAACCCAAACCATTCTGTGATTCTCTCCTGGCACTAGGGAATTCAACCAACACATTTTGAAGAGGAGGGAGGTAGAGTCCCAGGAGTTGCTGTTCTAGGGAGCTAGATGTGAGGAAAGGATATATCCATGTTCTTTCCCTATTGAAGTGTGGAGTCTCTTATTTCAGCTCCCAGAGACTTTGTCACTGCCAGAAGTCCATCCTGGGCTCCAGGAAGAGACAGAGGGACATGCTGCAGTGGGAATAGGTGAACTTGCATTGGCAGGAGAAAAACAAGTATAAAACATTCCCCCTTTCCTACCTATGTTAGGAGGTTTCCATTTCAGGAAGGAAGTGTGGGTCTGTTCTGTCATATCTGGGGGTGGGAGTACCCAGTGGTGTAATTAATGCTGCACGCCCCTGCTCCACAGTTGTAGACTGTAAACAGAGCTGATCAAATGATGGTGTGGGAGAGGAATTGTTTAAAATAAATTTTAATAAATTATAAATAACTTATGACTCGCTTCAAGTCTACCTAGCCAGGCAGTTTTTCCAAGCTTATGAAACACAGCCTCATCCTCATGTGAGTAACTACCCTGGTGGTTGAATGCATCTCATCCACGTTGAATTTAACTCTTGTGTACAATAATAAGGCCTTAAGACCCAGTCAAAGATCAGGGGTTTATTTTTTGTAGCACTCAACAGAGGATAGCTCTTATCTAGAATTCCACAAAAACAAAATTCAGTGGCCTTTCTTATTGTTTGGATGTGAGGAAAGGAAAAGATTTCAAGTCCTGCTTTTAAGTGCTTTGTTTGTCAGAGGCTTGTGGAGTAAAGTAAACTAGTTTAGAGATGGGCTCTATTGCTCTGTCTGATTCACAACAGACCGTTAAAAAGATTCACAAATAGAGCAGTAAAAAAGAAGAAATTAGGAGGAATGAGAGGAGTCAGAAGTCCTTTTGATGAAGACAGCTCTGCTGGGATTTGTGCTCCCTCCCTTGGCTGACCCAGAACAGTGCTGAGTTTGGGGCCTCAGCAGGAAGGACTGGAGTGAGCACAGCTGGGGATGCACGAGATCCCGTGCTGAAGTTAGGATGCTGCTTTATTGCTGAACTTTGGAATTCCATTCCCAGGTGCACAGACATTGAGACATTGCTTTCCTTTTGTTGCCAGACTGCAAATAGTCTTAAAAATGCACAGTCTGGCTAAAATATTGGGATATCTGGATTCAGGGGAAAAAAAAAAAAAGATATTATTTAGCTATTACGTAAAGGATCGAAATAGCATGACTCAGAAATTTGACTTCAGTGGAAGTTAGACATCTAAAAATCTTTGTGTCTCAGCTGTATGCCTCTACATTTCCTTCCAGCAGGAATAACAGCACTTCCCTATCCCCAGGGAAGTTGTGTGGGTAAGTATGCAGTGTGATGGAAGCTGTTTAGATAAGTAGACTTTCCCAGTGTGGATTTCCTTTATACTAACAAAGTCAGTATCAGTTAGAACACAGTACAACTCACTGATGCTGTGAAAGCCAACAAATACCTTTTTCTTTCCTGTAGATGACAGAACCCCTGCTTATTTTTCTTTATTTAAGAGGTATTTGGGAGGCAGAACAAAGCTCTGCTATCGCCTCCCAGCAAGTGACCTAAACCATTTAAACTGAAACATATGACTCTGAGGAAGTATTTTGCAAAAACAGATGCACAGAAAGTCAATTTCCTATTCATATTTTGTTGTGGCAATTGGTACTTTAAAGAGATGGCAGACTTAAATTAGCTGGAAAAGTGACATCTTTAATTAGGAAAGCCTCTCTGCCAGCACATTGAACAGTTGCCAGTTTCTCAGCATTTAGGGACCATTGATTGCCAACAATGGCAGCTAAACTGCTTCTGGGTAGAAACTAATTGAATTTTCTCAAGTTAAAACAAGGATCTGAAGTTAAATCAAGACGAACTCCTTTGCTTGCTCTCATTTTACTTACTGCTGTGATATTCTCAGCAGTCCAAGGGCTGTGCTGATGTTGCTGATGTCAGTGAATGGAGCTGCCTGGGGCACAGCTCTACACATCCCTCCAGCCTCAGTAGCCCTGGGACTCTGCTGTTGCCACTCACAACACAGATCCATGTCTGCCCTGCTGGTCCTGCCATGCCATTCTGGTGGTTGTGTTCTCTTCTGGAGGACTCTTTTCCTGGGGCAGGTTGCTTTTACTTAGTCTTGTGCAGTTGTGATGGGAGCTGGTGGAGCCAATGTGAGGAGCGAGGCTGTATCCTATTGCCTGAGCATCCCATCCAAGCCAGTGCTGCCTGCTCACTTGGGATGGGTAAATAGCCTGTGGGTGACATGCTCAAGCTGTGAAACTGGCTTACAAATTTGTGTGGGACTTGCCAACTAGACCTTCAGTGGCATGTGGTTGGTGTTGGTCCCAAGTCTCTCCCTTCCCTGTGAATGCTGAGGGTGAGCACACCCTGAGGTGAAGCCTCATGCCTGACTGGGAAAGACCTGGGCTCTGTAGGATTGCTGCCTTTCCTGGCTGCAGTGTGGATGCTTTAGCTGTATTTCTGTCCCTTCTTTGGTTATTTCCTCATCTTAGGTGTAGCTTCTCTGAAGCACTTTTAGCACTTCATGTACCTGTAAGCCCAGGAAGATTTGTCCCCTCTCTGAGCAGATTCTCTTACTGTTCCTGGTAATCATCCAGGCTGAATTCTGCCACAATGTCNTAGTGCCTGAGCTCTTGTATAAATGCTGCTGAAACCTTTGGCTGCATGGAGAACCTGAGGGGAGCTCTGATAATAATGATAAATCTGAGAAGTTTAGGATTATCTGCCCAACTTGTGTGGAAGCTACAAATGCATAGACCTGAACTGTCTGCCTCAGGCCTATGCTTAGAAGAGGAACTCAGAGATATAATTACATATTTCCCAAAGGGCAACTCAGTTTCTTATTTCCTTTCTTACCTTCATCCTGATTTATCTCCATTTGCCCTCCTTTCCCTTAGCAGGGGTTTTGGAGCACAGTCTCTGCTTGCTTCCTTCACGGTTTGAAATATAACTCAGGCTGGTCTCAGGGGAAAGAGCCTGCTGGAAGATGATCTTGTTCTAACCATATGTGTGTTTATTAAAGCTATTCAGCTCTGGTAGACTGTGTTAGTGCTGTAAGAAAATGACTGGGGCTCTGGCATGTCTCACATTTAGAATCAAATCAAAACTTAAACTTTAGGTTTTGGTCAAAATGTAAAGTTTTTGTTTTATTTCTACCAACCTGTTTTACCCCCAGGTATCTCAATAACTTCGTTTTTCTGTTTAAAAAATCTGGAAAAATTTGGAGGAAGGGCAACTCCTGCCTTACTATATATCCTTTTCTCTCTAGTAGAATGCAAGCAGCAGGAGAAAGGAAAGGCTTCTTGGAAGCAGCTGCAAGGGAAGGGTTTATTTGGAGTACTCAAGAAAGGCAACTTTGTGAGGCATCAGCTGAGTCTCCGGTGGACAATGGCTCCCAGCTGTTGTCTGGATGAGAAATGTGTTTTTAAAATGTGGCCTAGAGTTGTGGGTTCTCCATCCACCCAGACCTGCCTTATGTGTCAGTATTAAAAAAAGTTTGTCGAGTGTATCTCCTAATGAATTATGTATATTTGCTTTCTGTGTGTCGCCTTTAAAAGAAAAAAAAACCTACAATTGTTGGAGTGGGAGAGAACTTGAAACAAATTTGAAGATTGCACAGGAGAAAGAATTCAATTAAATCTTTTGTCAGAAAGAATCCTTTTCTCAGCAGCTCAGGGTATTATCAACTTCTCCTGTTACCTTCCAGCATTAATCCAGAACAGAAATATTTTGCTTATGAAATGTACCTTCTTTCAGGTACTTCACAAGTGGTTTATTTCCATTACAAGCACAGTGAAAGGAAAGATCCTTGCCCCTCTTACAGACCCACTCTCAGGGAGCTACTCCTTTTGCTTCTCTTTCTAGTGCTGGATAGGAAAAGTATGGAGACTTCTGAAACTATATTATCTCTGGAAATATTACAGGAGATTTTCTCATCACTGCGTGAAATGGCAGCAAACATTGCCCATATTTGGGAGTAAAGTTTAAAGGAAGAGACAGCAAAGATGTGATTGTTCACTTAAGAGAAGTGTTCTGGGAGTCATCTGCATGGAAAGCAAAAGGGACAAATTGCTGGGGAGTGTATGAGGGTTTTAAATGAAGCCTGTAAAAAGTCTACTCAGCTGTTACTAGGGAATGGCAGGAACAGATGAGTGCCCTGAGGAAATTGAAATTTCCTGTGTTTCTGTCAGCCCAGGCACCAGGATGTGGAAGCCATAAGAGTCTGATGCCATGTCCTGCAGTTGCACTGAAGAGGAAGAGGATGGACAAACTGGTGGCTGCTGACATGGGGGTCACACTTGACATTGCTGACACTGAAAAGAAAGAAATGAATGCTAACAAAATCNTTATATTATTTGCTATTATATTTATAGTAAATAATACTAAAGGAATGAATAGTAAGAAAAACATCGTGAGGAAGAAATCCTGGGGAAAGTGTGAAGTGTTTCTTCAGGGGAATAGAGAGGTCCTGAAGCAGAAGATGGTGATATTCTGAAAGCCCCTACAATTAACAAAGCTGTGCAAGTGTTGCAAAAGATGGAAGCCCTGGCCTGTGATGTCTGAGGGGTTCCCCAGCAAGCAACAGGGCTTCAGACTTTTGATTTGAGATTTTACTGTAAAGAGCCACTATTTTAACTGCTATAAAGCATATTTCCAGTAGTCAAAGCAAACAAAATAGCCAAAATGTTAAAATAAAGCTGAAAGACTGGGGAGATTAGTTAACTGAGAAAGGGAAGTGATTTCTCCCTCTCATAAAAACACAGAGGTTTGTTCAAAGAATCTGTAAAACCCAGCAAAAACGAGTACCAAAAATCTTGTGGTGCCACAGATAAAACCTCCCCTTCTCCTGGCATGGGCTATGCTTCCCAATTCTTTGATCTTTGGCTTAATTCGCTTGGGGTGTGTGGCATAATTCAGATTCCCACAAAGGATCCAAGTGATTTGGTGTAGTCAAAGACAGAGGTTTGGAAATAACACAGAACATGTAAGCAGTGGTTAGTAAGGGGTGGTTTTGATAGATGCTTTTCTCTACTCTGAAACTTTTGAAGTTCATTGTGTGGGGCCAGTGAGGAGGGAAAAAACCAATAAAACTAATAATTGAATGAAATATGAACAGAGGTTTAAATGTCAAAAAGCTGAAAAGACACCTGGGGATCTCTGTCCATAGAGCTGTCAAAGTTGGCTGGTGATGAGATAAAAAGAGAGATCTTGTTAGTGTTTGCAGTCAAAGCTGTTTTTCCACAATGCTGATGATTTACCCATTTCTTTTGCCAGTTAAGTTTTGCTGGTTGAAAATGCAGGCTTTTAAGAAGCTTGCTGAGATTTGAGGTGGGCAGTACAAAGACATCACCTGTGTGGACAGCCCTGGGTCTGTGCAGACCCTGCATCTCTGTGTGTGACCAACGTCCTGTCCCGTGTGTCTGTGCCCACCTCTGCTCCTTGCAGGAGGAGAAGCTGAGCTTTGGTGGCATTGTTAAGAGTCTGTGTAGCTCATCTCCAGCCTGGAAGCAGCTCTTTCACTGTTGGGACAAGGCAGTTTGAACCAGTGAGGTTTTCCTTCTTTTCTGCACATCTGACAGATGAGTAATATAATGTCTAGTTACCTGCAAGGGTGCAGGTTTCCATTATCCTGCCCAATTTGCTGCTTCTGTCAGCAACACAGCCTTGTGAATGCCCTTTTTGCCTCCCGAGGTTTGCTGCTAAGTGTGATGCTTTGAGAGGAGGTTTGCATCTAAGGCATACAAGAACCAGATACTGTTTCAATGTTCAGTGCAAAAGCTTTTGGTATTTCTAATATTTTTCCTTGGAAAGCTACTAATCTGTATTGCAAATGTGTTTGTATACTTCTTTAAAGTCTTTATTTTTCTCTACCAAATGGTATTCTTAAAGTATAAATGCAGTTGCCTCATCAAGAGAAGTTCAGCCATAGAAGGTCATAGAAGGTACAGTCAAGAGCAAATTTTAATAAGGTCCCAAGGTCACCAATTAATTCTCCTTTTTTTTTAATATACTCATAAATGCTGGGCAACCAATTGCATTGAGTGTCCTTTAAAAATAATTAATACTGCAATCCCTTGAGTACTTTCAAGGTAAATAAGTTTTAAAGTTAATCACAGTAATGGTAAAGAGATAGAAACTGCTTTTCTCTGTACTTGTTGTATATAACTATAGGCCCATATAGATAATCAAACATTTCTAGGCAGATCTGGATCGATTTAGAGATTACAGCTGAAGCAGGGGTTCAATTGCAGCTGGATGCTGTTGAAATTGCACAAGCTCTCTTCTTGAAATTTTTTTTTTATATTGCAGCTTCCTCTCTCTATTTTCCTCTTCCCTATAAAATCTTGTATTATCTGCAGGTTTTGAAGACTTCTTTTTCTAATCTGGGTTGCTTTTTTTGTTTTGCTCCTTAAATAGAGATTTGAGAGAATGTGAGAGTATTACTTGACAACCAAATTATGTTGGAGTGAAGTGAGTTTACTTTGTTGCGTGGAGCTGCATCAGCTGGTCTTCTGGCAAAGAGCAGTTCAAGATAAAAGAATAAAAAATGCTTTATATTTAAACTTCTGGGGAAACACTGGACATGGTCTGGTTATTATAGTGAAGTTATCTTTAACACTAGTGTTTAATGGAAACACATTCTTTCTGCTATCATTTTTAGTTTGGTTCAGGAATGTATTTTTACAAGAACCTTGCACGTCCCCACTTTCCAGTCTTGGTGTGCTCTGTAGGATGGGCTCAGTGCAGGGGTCAAGCTCCTTTCCAGTGCAGACAGATGTGAAGAAGGGCTCCCATTCTTTGCCTGGTTCACTCTGCTCACAGGCATTCAGTGTGTGGGACAAATTGGTGCTGGTCTGACTGATAATGGCCAGAAGGCATCAGATATGGGGCTTTGGTCCTCAGCACCCTCTGCTTCCCTCCCCAGACCTGCCCTGTCCCACTGCACTGCTTGGTAACAAAGACCAAGCTGCAGATATTTGTTCCATTGGCTTTTTTTAGCACTGGGTTAAAGAGAGAACCAGGGTTTCAGTGTCTGCTGGAAATCCCATCCCAGATGTAGACAGTGCTCTGCTGACAGCAGCCTTCTCACCACTTGCAGCATCCTGCAGGGTTTGGGAAGTAGGAGCCTGGCTATTAAAAGCAGCTGTTCCCAAATGTTTAAAAAGGTACCTTGTACAAAAAAGATGTGTGCTGTAAATGTTTAACGTCTTAATTACTTGTGTAATTAATTTGTTCTGTTTCCTGCGAAGTCCAGCTTTTCTTTTTCTGGAACTTCGATGTGTCTTGCTTTTAAGAAGGTCTTACTTGTACATATGCTGCAACCTAGAAATACACACATGAGAAATTTGTCTATGCATGAGCAAGACTGGATTTTTGTATTCTGCAGATCTAATCAAAGCTCATTTTAATAATGGGATTTGTCTTAAATTTTCTAATGGGTCTAAACCTTTAGACTTTTCAGTCTGTTTTCCAGTCATTATAGTCAGATTTCTGTATGAATAATGCATAGTTTTGCTTTTAAAATCAGTCTACACAAATGCACTTTATTTTCACTTTTTATTGATTCCAACCTTGGTGGCTTGCATACATCAGAAATTTCACAACTTAAAAATGTGTCTATCCCTACAAACGAGTCATTGATCAAAAAAGGTTAATTTGACTGACTCCCTTGAATTTTTCATTTTCTCTCTGTTTTGTTTCTAAGTATTAAAAGCAATTTCCATTTAAAAACTTCAGTTTTCAGAAGAGTAGAATTTCACTTTCTCTGCTGAATGCATGGGCATAGAGTGTATTCATTTAAACATAAATTCATAGAAAAAATTCACAAATACAATTCACAGAAAATTTGAACCCATTGCAGTACTTTATTACTGTAAGAATGCTCAGGTTATGCTTCCATTCCAATGAGATTCATCTGTTGCTGTCTGCTAATATTTAATTCATCATAAAGTACTACAGAATTTGATATTTTTTGAAATGGTAGAGAAAACATTTTTGACCTCTACTAATGAAATTGCTATCAACTGCCTTTTTTCTCTTTTCCCCTCCCCTTCCCTTGATCTCATTTGTTTTTTGTCTTGAATTTCCTCAGCCCTTTTCTTCCCAGGCACTCTGTCATCTCACTTTTTAATTACCTTTTTACTCTCTGAGGTGGATGTGAGAGGGACCCAAATGCTGACTTGGCGATAACAGTGGGCTCTGGGCAGCTGTGGCTCATCCTGGTGGGCTGGGAAATCCCTCCTGAAGACCTGGACCCCATGTCCTGGACAACTGGGATTGTGGAGACAGGGCTGCTGCTGGGTCTTTGCTGACCTACTGTCATGGTTTGTAATGGTGAAGGTGTAGTCTGGAACTAATGCCCTGTGATTGTATAAATTAATATATTTAAAATAGAGAACACATCTCAGCTTACACAGATCTCTGTTTTACACTGCCAGCAGCCACTTCAGACCAGGTTTTCCTACTCTCCTCGAAGGTGACTGAATCTGCAGAGGAGCTTTGCTGGAGAGATGGAAGATTTGGGTTCTTGTTTCCCTTCAGAGTCCTCAGTAGGAGGTGAAGGAGAGTTTCTGCTGTTATTTTAGGAAAGGTGTTTTCTGTAAAATATCTGCCTTTCAGCAGAGAGTTTGAACATCTTACATGGAACACAGAATTTTACAGAGGATGTAGTAAAACCTGCCAGTGCAGGAGCAGCCTCTTCTAAAGGAAAGAGGGCCTGGTGGGCTCCATTTGGGAGCAGTGGGACCAGCTGGGCTCCCCTGGAGCAGAGCAGATGCTGCTGTGAGTAGGAGACAATGTCCCCTTGCTGCTGCTCCTACCTTACATTTGCATTGGCATAGACACTTTTTTGATCATTTTTTGACTGGAGAGGCATCAATCACATCTGAATTATTTGCTACCTCAGAGATTTTATTGTGCAACACCTGTTTTTCTCTAAACCCAGGCACTGTGTGATTAGACCAAAGCCTGGAGGGAATCACATACTGCCATGCCACTTTTGTGTGCTGCCAAACCTCTTACAGTGCAGTGCCTTTAAAGCAAGACTGTCAGTATGGTTGGCTGAGTGACAGAAGAGCTGTGCTGACCACTTGCTAGATGCTTGGTTAGTTGTGAAATGCCAAGGGGTTGTTACCCTCACCTGTAAGTTCCTTAACTCAAACATGTGCAATGAGGATCCTGGCTCTCCTAAGGTGGCTTTAATCAATACACGGATTCTCTCCTTAACATCAGGAGACTGAGCAACATCAAGGAAAGCTCAGGTAGTATTAGAGAAGCACAGTGGGGTGGGGAATGATGCTGTGGTACACAAGTGCTGAAGGAAAGATAAGCTTTCCCACCTCAGTCTCAGTCCATCTGGAGCTAGGCTATTGTGATGGATTACCAACATATTTGCAAGCAACAGTTGGGACAAAAACCTGTTTTCTGTGTGATGGGTTTTGTTTTCCCTATAGAAGTGTGTGCTGGTTGGACACTGCTCTCATGTGGCTGTGGCTGAGATGTCCCCATGGATGTGTTGATCCATGGATGTGTTGCTATGTGAACAAGGGGCCAGGACCCTGCTTCCCAGCAGCCACACATCCCTCCCAGCACACACAGCCCTGGCACTGCCCTGGCTGTTATTTCCTCTCTCATTGTGCTTGATGCTTGCAGGGGCTGGCACTCAAATATGCTCCATGCAGCCCGAGGCACTTTTGCCACTGATGAAGTGGGTGATTTTAACAAAACCAGAAATTGTTCCTATCCTTCCTGTGGTAGTTTCAGCCTTTCTGCTGTTGTTCCCTTAGCAGGTCAGCAGGTTCTTTGGAAACCAGTGCCTGAGCTGGTCCAACAGTTGGCTCTGTGCTGAAGTGGAGGAGCTGCTGAATGACATATCCCAGTAGATGATCTCTGCTTTGAAATGCTCTCAGCCCTCCCAGCTGTTGGGGCCCTGATTTCCTGCCCATGTCTGCTGCCTGCTGGCACACAGCTGCTACCATGTCCTAGCAGGGCAGGTTCTCCCTGCTTCACAGTTTTATACCCTTCCTATGAAACAGAAATAGCAATGTGGATGTATTCATTCAAAGCATCAAGGGAAGAGGTCTTTAGCAGCCTGGCTGGCTGTGACATTTACCTTCTCATGTCTGTCAGGATTTTCATTGCTGAAATGCTTGTGAACAGCTCCTCTCTAGACTGCCTCTTCAGCCAGAACTGAAACATTGGGAATGCTGGATAATAATCTACTGACTTCATTTTATGTAGTGAGACAATGTCCTATGTATTTGGGACACTTCTGTGGCTTGTTTGTCATGATTCTTTGTCTCATGTCTTTTGGTCTTGTAAGATTGACAAAAGAATCACTTAACCATCTGATTTCAAGTAGTCTTTCTTATGACAGCATTTGAATGAGAAGTTGATGTTTATATTGAGTCCAAAGGATATTTTTTCCCCCTGAATTAGGCTCTAAGAGCTGGATATAACTGTGTGCAGACTTCAAAAGATAAAGATGTCTCAGTATCTGGATTCTTTCTTTCTCTCTTTCTCTCTTTCTCTCTTTCTCTCTTTCTCTCTTTCTCTCTTTCTCTCTTTCTCTCTTTCTCTCTTTCTCTCTTTCTCTCTCTCTCTCTCTCTCTCTTTCTCTCTCTCTTTCTTTCTCTCTTTCTCTCTCTCTCTCTCTCTTTCTCTCTCTCTTTCTCTCTCTCTCTCTTTCTTCTTTTCAAAAAGATGAAAACACAGGGCTGGATTAAAACCTTTGTGTTATAAGTGAGAAGACATTAATTACTTAAGTGGACTCAATCTATAGGGAATGCTGGATTTGAGGCTTTCTAATGGGCCCTCCTGCCTGTCCCCATGTAGGCTGAACAGAAGCGGCAGAGCTGGGCTCTCTGAGTGTCAGGAAAGAGATGGAGCTGGAACACTCAGGGGGTTTGTCCCAGCTGAAGGTGCTGCAGTTGTGAAGTATGGGGAGTCTGGGATTTGAGAATGCTCTATGGTGAAATTTTGTGAAGGATGCTGCCTTACTTACTGTTCAATTTGAGTGCATAGATGACAAGCACAACTGTAAAAATAGGGGCCAGGATAGAATAACTAGGAGGATTTATTTATTTTTATTAACATAGGGGAGATTTCTGTGCTGATTTTGTTTTGCTTGTTTTTTTCTGGTTTTAATATGAATCTGCATCATCTCAGTACTTGAGAAGTCAGTGCCTTGGAGATGTGATCAACAACTGCCCAGTTTTCATTCTCTTTCTGCTCTTCTGGAGACTACATGAATGTGCATCATCATACTTGTTTTCTGAGGTTATAGTAAGATTTCTTGTGATTTCTTCCTGCATATTGCTCCGAGCACTGAACAAGATTCCTAAATTGGAAAAGATATTAAAAAACAAATGTGGCAAAAAAAGCAAATAAAAATAAGGAATAAAGATAGATTTCACATAGATTTCATAAAATTCTTGTACAAACTTAATTCTTTTCTTTAAGCACTGGCAAGTTTTTTCCAGAGAAGGGAAACACTGCTAACATTTTATTAGCGCCTTTGTTACCCTGGCCTTTTCAATCTAACAGCAGAATATAGCTTGGGGGAGGGTGTTACAGCTTATCTTCTACTCTTTTGACACCTTGTGCAAATTAATGACATAGCCCCACGTAATGTGCAAGTGAAAATTAGGTTTTACTGGCACTTGAAAACCCTATGCTTAAACTCCAAAATGAAAATTCTTTTTTCTTGAGCCCCATGACCTAAGCCCCTCCTGTGAACAACTGGGGGAAGGTGGGAGAAGAAAAAAGGGAAGGGGGGAAAGAAAAAATAATTTTAAGTTTTTTTGAGATTGTGACTCATTATTCTTTAGCTCTCTGGAATGCCACGAGACTTTTTTAAGCATCCGCTATTTGTCACTTGGCAGAAAGAGGCTGATAGCTTGAGACTTGAATTGTCATTTTATACATAACACACTGACAGATCCATGCAAAAACAAACCTACCAAAATTACATTAAAAATGTATAAAGGCACCAAATAAACGTAACAGAGAGCTTGCCAACAGTATTCTTAATTCTGTGATAAAAGCAGGAAAGAGGGAGCTGCTGGGGTTGTGCCTCTTACATTTGCACTGATTTTATGTGCCTGGTCCTATTGCTTTCTAGTTGCTGTCTCCTAAAAGGGAATGGGGCTGTTCTTAACATCAGGTAGAGGGAGGGAACTTGTGTTTTGGCTCTTTGGAGGCAGAACAGAGAAGCCAACTAGCAGGGAACTGCTTGGAAGGGGGAGTGATCTCCCTCATTGAGCAGTGTTGTGTCGGTCATTTGCTGTCAATATGTCTGAATTTGAATATGGATTTGCTTTTGAGCATGCCAGCACTTTTTCTAGTCTGTGTCCACACACAGTTGGAGGATTGGCTTTTAATTGCCTGAATGTCAGCTTGGATGTTTGGACTCTTAAGAAGCTGCTTTCAAAATCATCTTTTTCTAACAGGAGCCAGCCAAGGTATTTTAGCACAGAAGGAAGAAAAGTTTCCTCAGCACTTCTTTGTTAAAGCAGGTGTTGCAATGTGGGGAAGGATAAGGAAGGGTCTTCCTGACCCGTTTCTTTGTCCAATGCTTGTATGAAAGTGTCAAAATGTTATTTTGTGTAGCCAATCTGTGCATCTTATTTTGGACCACTATTATAAGGAGCTTTACTTTGTTCTGTAGCTCTCCATGAAGTATCAGAGGCCTTTTTCTTGCTCATATTACTTGTGCAGTTTTTTGCTCTGTTAATTCTCCAAAGTTTTCTTACTTGCTCTGGATGGCTTTTGCAATGATGTGATTGATTTCTTGAGAGTTGAGCTCTCCCATGAAAGTGCTCAATCCACCAAATCTCAAACTGAAGCTGTGCTTCAGTGACAGTTAATTGGGAGTTATTTATGTTTTTCTACAGGTAATAGGTACTATCACTGTTTTCCTTGGAGTAACACTTAAAAGCTTCAGAGATTGGGTCCCTTCTACACTAAACGACATTTAAACATATTGACAAAAAGAGTTTCAGAAACTTTAGAGATAAGTTATGTTTTTACCATGAAAAAGCAATCCTGAAAATAAATATTGAATAACTATTTCAGAGGAGCCAGAGAGAAAATTATTGGTCATCCCAGCTACTTCTGGAGAATGCTTTGCCTTGAATTTGAAGGGGAAGAACTTACCTGACCCTGTTATCAAGGCTGCACCAAACTGAATATTAAAAAAGTGATGCTGCAGGTACACTGTAGTAGGCTGTATCCACTGACTTTTGACATGTTGACCCTGACTATTAAGATCCCATGGTAACTCTTGGAATATGTATGCATGTATATGAGAGGAATAAACAGAGCTCTCAAATTTCAAGAAGAGAAATCACTATATCACTGCTTTTTCTCTGACCTTGAAAGGTCTTGAATTATTAAAGAGTCTCTTAAAAGTGCAACCTAGTTTCTAAACCCTGTAACTTTAAAATGGCATAACCATTGTGAAATTTAGTTCTGGAACCATTTAAGCAATTTTTTTCTGCATTACTTTAATTACAAAAATTGGATGTTTCTATTGCTGTGGAATGTTTTATCATTTTAATTAAAATTAATAATTTTATGTACACTGCAGTGCTGTGAATTCAGGATACCAAAAGTTTTAACAATTCCTAATACTCTTGCAAAAATATCCTTGAGTAGCTGAAATACTGGGGGAGTTTCTGATAGCTGAGTACTACCTGAGTTACTTACATGCCTAAGTTAGAGGGATCTAAGTAGTTTTTAAATACCACTGGGACACAAAGGATTGTTTATGCTGCCTGTGAGCAGAAAGCAGACTCCACTGGGAGAACTGAGGCTGGACCAAACTTTGAGCTGCTTAACAAAAACACCTACATTTGGGCAGCTTCAACCTGAGCAAATTTTGAAATAATGATCTAAGGATGGCACCTACATCCTCTTCCTTGGGTTAGAAGTTTTCATACAAGAAAAATTTCCCATGTTTGTATATGATGCAGGTGGTGATGGGTTGTAGTCTTTGCCCGTAATGCAGTGAAGCGGAATCAGGACTACAGCTGTTTATAGGTTATTATTTTCTATCTCAGTTATTAACATCAAAGAAGTGTCATGTCTCCTCAGTTCCTAGGTTTGGGTTATTTTATGTTCTCTTGTGCATAAGTGAGTTTTATATGCTTTAGGAGGAACTTGCAATGGAAAATTCATCCAACCCCATCCTCACAGGTGGTGTGAACCTGTGTCTATGTTCCAGCAGGAACCAGAAAATGTTTCTGCTGCAGGAGCCACTTGCAGGCTGTGGTCAAAGCTGAACCTTGGCTGTGGCACAGCTTTAGGTCTTGCAAATCCCATTGAACTCCATCTAACAGGGAGACTTTGAATTCTGAGTTATTGTCAATGTTTACAGCAATGTGAATAGAGCCAATTAGTGACTTGTGGTTTTTGTGTGCTGTAATAAGATGTTGTTTTCTCACTTTGCTAAATGGGGAACAAGGCAAAGAAACTTCCTCCTGACCCTGAGGAGGGAGCCTGTAGTGAAAGTCCCCCTGCATCAAATACCAATCTCTCCCTGCTGAGCATGAGTATTTTGGGAAACCAGGCCTGGGAATGTCCAAGTGTGAGCTGGAGAGGAGGAGCAGGGCAGCTCTTTTCCATGCACAGGTGGGCCAGGGTCTGTCACTGCATGTGTATTGTGGTTCCACTGGAATAGCAGTGCAGGGCAGTATTTGATGGCTGCTGTGATTTGCTGTGTGTGAATACAGGTGCGCTTACTGCCCTATAATTTGTGTCCGTGCAGAGCTGCTTCAGTAAAGGCTGGGGGAAATGGGAAGAGGTGGAAAGAAGCAATTAATTTTGGCCCTTCAGGAAAGCAGCATCCTGTAGATTCTGCTATCATTACATCCAGTTTTTCTCCTTGGGCATTTGTCACAGATTAAGCCCTACTACCCACTTTTAAATGTAATTACTGTAAATGAGGCACTCTTGATTCCAGGCTCTTGCACTATGCCAGAGCTATGTAAAGGTCCTATACAGGAATCCATCCTCCATGTCTCAGGGGCAGAAATGCTGCCAAGAAGCATGAACTATCACTTTTGCTTCCTCCATCTTAATAAAACAGAGACATCTTTCAAAGTTAATTTCAGAATGTTCTTTGTTGTCAGAAGTAATTTGATGGCCTTGAAGGATTGAAAACCCCATCCCCTGGATAGTCAAATGTACTTTTGGATATTTGTAATGTGGTTTGTGGCAAACAAAAGCTGTAAACAGAGAGCTTGCAGACTCCATGCTCTCTTCATCTGGATATGTAGATTAAAAACAGTGTGGTTTTAATTAGGAGATACAGTTAAAACTGTTCAGAGATGAAAAATTGAGAAGACACCTGCTTGCAAGGTGCATGTGCCTCCTTTTTCTGACACATACTCATGAGCACACCCTTGGTGAGCAGGAGCTCCAGCTGTGGCTCTGAGCTGTGGAGCCCCAGCACTGAGGGCTTTGCTTAGGGCAGGCCAAAGGTGCAGGATTCTTCCACTGAAGGATTCCCCTGCATCTCTGCTGATGCTGGGGACCAGGACAAGGCTGTCCTTTGTTGGCAGAGATGAAGCTGGAGCCGGCAGCTTCACCACTGGGGTCTGTAATGGAAATTGCAGAGCTGAGGGCTGTGGTCCTTTCTGGTGGGAAGCACCATGCAGAGCTCTCCCTGTGCAGGGCTGATTGTGTGCAGCAGCCAAAGTGTTGGAGGGTGTGCAGCTCCTGGGAGGTGAGAGGCAATGCCATGTGGAGCTGGACCTGTCCCTCCTAAAACTTGCACAGTAAGGGGAAATAGTAACAGTTGGTTTCTGCTCTGTGAGAGGAATTAAGCATAATAATGTGTTAGCCTAGACTGCTACCTGCCAGAGTTAGACTCAAGGCTGGGATAAAAAAAGATTGTCATCTGATTTTTCCATCTGGATGAGACTGCTCAGTTTGCCTGCAGACTGTGTGTCCCTGGGGGCTGAGGCAGAGTGATGCTGCTGCACTCCCTGCCTCGCAGGGGGAGACATGACCAGCAGTGAGGCATCCTGCATGAGCACAGATGCCTTTCTGGAGCTAACTGAGATGTAGATCCAATCATGCTGATGGAAAACCACCTGAAAATATATACACTGACCAACTGGTACCTCTCCCTCAACTTGCTGCTCACAAAACTCAGGTGATTTCAGATGCTTTATATAGGATAGATCTATAGATAATGTTTTCATCCTGCTTGCCACCAGTTTAAAACATATTAGAAACAAAATGAAGTGACAGTTGTAAAGTATCCAGCATATTAATGCTAAAATGATATGACCAGAATCCTATAAAAAAAGAATTTCTGTTTCATATGTAGAAATTAAACTGTATGCAATTACGACAAGACCATTTAACCTTTGTCCAGTCTACCTGTCCCTATCTGTTCAATCAAGCTTCCCTAAACAAATTGGTTTTATAGCAAAAACACAAGAAGTGATTAGCACAGAAACAGTATTCTGATTATCCTCTGGTGACTAGACTACTGCAAGAGTTAAACCTCATTTGCATCCTTCAGCAAACAGATGTGGCTGTAGAGAGCTGTGGTATCACAAAAGCAAGGCTAATGTTTAGGGTGTGTGGTATGTCAGCTTTCTGATCTGGCTGGTTAGGCTTATAATTTCCTGCCAGTTTGTAACAGCTTCTGGTTGTTTGATTGCAAAGGGAAAGGCACTTTGGGGCTTAGGTACCAGGGGAATTGACTTACCTAAATGTCTTTCATCTGAACATGATTTGTTAATTTTAGATTTAAAGACTATGCTGGCCTTTCATGTATCTGCTTCAGCCTATGGTTTGCTTACTTGTATGTTATATTTTTAACTGCAAGGTTTTACATCCATTGTAATAAGTCATCCAAAAAGTATTGCAGCACTAAATAATCTGCACTTCCAAGTGAAATAATTGTCACAGTTTTCACAAATAGAACTGTCTGGTTTGTTACAAGTGACACAAATATAACAGAAGATAGTCCAATGGAAGAGACAGTCTTCAGAATAGATTTTCAAGGATTCCTCATTGCTTTGCAATGCATTTTTTTGTGAAACAGGCAAATGACTTCAGCTTACAGCCCAACCTGGTCATTATTTAAAATCACTGAGTCATTTCTAGTCTCCAGCTTTTCCTCTTCATATGTAGCTTTTTGGATGGACAGCATGGAAGCTGCTAACTAAATTTCAATTTTTAGGAAGGCCTTTAGTCATATAACTAAGGGTGATAAAAATGCTATTTAATGGGGAATACACCTTTGCCATGGGCTTGATAAATAAATTAAATTAATTAATTAAGTTGAGCTGTCAGGACCAAGGACTGTCATGAAGTCAGGCCAGCAGACTTGTCCATTTATCAGAGGCAAAAGTTTGTCAAGAAAAAGCAGCCTTTAATGGGTTATTCTGGCATGAATGCAAATGAGCAAGCACCTAAAAAATCCAGCAAGGAGTGTCATCTGATCACAGGCAATATGAAAGGTAGATATGTCTGCACAAAGTCATTAAATTTGCTTATCAAACTTCTTGCTGTGAGTTTTTGAACTTCGAGTTCCAAGGAGATGAATTGGCTCGTGAGAAATAGTCTTAGGTATTTCTATTTTTCACTCTTCACTGAGAAGTTCAATTTGTTTTATGTTTTGAGATATATATACACACACAGACAAACATATACCTATATATGTATGTATACCTATATATGTACCTATATATGTATGAAGTGGTTTAAAATGCAAGCTTATTAAAGAATAGGAAAGCTTTTATTGCTTTCAGAGCGTTTGGAGGAATTATGCTCTGCAGGTAGAGTTCAGTGCAGAGATTGGAGGAAGACCAATGCCTTTTTGTCATTTCAGCACGGGAAGCTTCCAGTGTCATTTGTTCCTGGTGCTGTTTGCTGCCTAGAGGAGAGTCCTGGTGAGCCTGGCCTGTGAGGGTCTCACAGCTGGGTGCTGTGGGCATCTGCATGGAGGACCCTGATGAGTGACCCAAGCTGTCTTTGGACATCATTGCAGAGGAACAGTCAGCAGAGTTTCAGTGCCCACTTAGTGAGGGTCAAGAGACAGGAAGCCATAGATGCTCCATACCTTCAGTTTTTCCCTGCGACCCTTAGGTTGCAGAAAGGTGGTGACAGTATTTCTGTGGCAGAAATCAGTGTGCTGGCTGATGGAGGTCTGTGAAGCCCCCTGGCTGGCATGGTGTGAGCAGCAGAGCAGCAGCAGATCCTGGCTCTTATGGACCCCTTTGGTACCACGTGTTCCTCTGCGGATGTGGTAGGAGTGAGCTGGTTGTGCTTCCCAATGTAGAAAGCGAAGCCGTGCATATAATTGCATCGAAGTTGCATCTCTGTTTTGGTACTTCCAGTTTAGCTCTAAAGCCCTGGCCATATGGATGCACTCCTACAGCCACTCTGGAGGCAAGCTGAGAATAAAATGAGCTGTGTGCAAGTGCTGCAAGCCGATGTAAATGAAACCTGCCTGACAAACCAGAAACATGCCTTTTTGATGTATAACAAAAATAAAATTCTCTCAAGGCATAGAACTTTATGTGTGTTCAATTCCTGTTGATTAAATAGTTCTTGGCTCAAAACAGCAAGGGAGTGAACCAGGGATGCTGGTACCAGGGCAGTGATTTATCAGGAGATAGGTGTAGATGACAGTGCTAGAAAAACGTGCCCAGCCATGTTGGCAAGGCCAAGGTCTTCACTGATAGTAGTTTGGAGATGTCGTGATTTGACACTGGCCAAACACCAGGCACTCATGAAAGTTGCTCTCTCACCTTTCCCTGCCCCAGCTGGGCAGAGGAGAGAAAAAAATGAATGAAGGCTTCATGAGCTGAGATAAGGACTGGGGGAAAACCCTCCAAGGGCAAAACAGGCTCAGCTTAAAGTTGCAAAGTGAATTTATTACTAACAGAATCAGAGGAGGATAATAAGAAGTAAAATAAGCCTTTAAAACACCTTTCCCCCCCCAGCCCCTCCCTCTTTCCCACCGACACTGCAGGGAGACAGGGCCTGGGGGTTTGGTCAGTTCATCACTGAGGTTTTCTTCCACTGCTCTGGGAGAGGAGTCCTTCCCCTGTGAGACCTCGGGGTCCCTCTCACAGCACACAGTTCTCTGTGAACTTCTCTGTGTGGGTCCACTCTCACCAGCAGCAGCCCGACCACACCTGCAGCAACGTGAATTCCCCCACGGGCACACAGTCCTCCCAAAACTGCTGCAATGTGGGTCTATTTCCATGGAGTGCAGTCCTCCAAGGACAGGCTCTCCTGCCTGGGAGAAGGGGCCCTCTCTCTGCACCTGGTTTTCAACTGGATCACAGCATCCTCCAGGCATCCCCCTGCTCCAGCACAGGCACCTTCCCCATGGGCTGTGGGTGGATCTGTATTCCCCATGGATCCCATGGGCTGTGGGTGGATCTCTGCATCCCCCATGGATCCCCATGGGCTGTGGGTGGATCTCTGCATTCCCAGTTGATCCCCATGGGCTGCAGGGGCACAGCTGCTTCCCCACGCTCCTCACTATGTCCTGCAGAGGAATCTCAGCTCTGGTGCCTGGAGCACCTCGTGCCCCTCCTGTGCTCTGACCTTGGTGCCACTGTGTTGTTTCCCTCACTGTTCTCATCTCCTCCTCTTCTCTGGATAGAAAAAACTGTGCCCCTTTGTTTTTATTTCCTTCTTAAATCTGTCATCACAGAGGTATTACCAAGCTCTCTTATTGGCCCAGTTTTGGCCAGCAGCATGTCCATCTTCAAAGCCATCAGGGATTGGCTCTGCTGGCCATGGTGGAAGCTTCCAGCAGCTTCTCACAGGAGCCACCTCTGCGGCCTCCCCTGCTACCGAAAACCAGGCTGTGCAAAACCAACACAGGAGGGAAAACCATCTTTGCAGCAAGGGTGAGAAAATGCAGGAAGGAGAAAGGGCTTGCTCTTGCATTGAGGTCATTCAGGAAGGGTAGAGAGCAGGGTGTGCCTGACCTTGGCTCACTGAAGTACACCTGGGAAGAGGAGGAAGATGAGAGATTGGGATTGGTGATAACTTCTGGGTTGCTTCCCCTCCCTGCTCAGTGGGGCTGTGGAGAGGGACATCTAGCAAGCTAGCTTGGAGAATTATTTCTCCTAAGTTTGAGCTCTTTTTGTTTCTCAGGCTGATAAGCAGTTAGAGTTGCAAACAAGAAGGAAGTTTTCCAAGGTGATAATATGGTGAAAAACAAGTGGAAAAGAAGATAGAATTTATAACAAGGATAAACACTTGGAATCTTTCCCATGGGATATATCTTGAGACATGTTTTCTTGAATGTTTATCTTAATGAACCAATGAATTTGCTATTCTGTTCTGACTATTAGAACAGGCTTTAAATATGGACTCTCCGTTCAATAAAATCGGCCTTTTTCCCTAAAAAAGGTCTGTGTGTGTATGTATGTATGTTCTTTTGTCTTTTTCTCTTTATTTTAAAACAAATACCACATGGGGCAGTGAGAAATCACTGTCCCATACTGTAGTCTAGAGTCTTGGGGACTTGGGAGAAAAGTTAGAAATGCTCCCAAAAGGCTGAAGCACCTTAGCCATGGTGTAGCTGGCTCCTTAGAGTAATTTCTTTATGACACTGGTCTGTGGGTTCTTGATGAACATTTTAAAAATGGCCCTGGTACTTCAGCTGTAAGAAAGCCGGGCTTTTTGTACCTTTTTTTTCTTAAACTATTATCAGCAGCTGTGAAGTGATGCAATCCATATGCCGTATGGAGCACCTATATATAAAAATCTGACATATGGATGTTGTGAAGTTCTCAGAAGATTCCACATACTTGAGATCACCCACGTGCTAAAAACATTCTGTTTGGGAATTAGTTGTTGAGATTTATGTTGAATTCCCAAAGTGAAACTAGGCAAATTATGCTGTGAATATTTGTAGCACAGAGTCAGATCTGAATTACTCTTTTTGGTCCCCAGTGGAATGCCACAGGTTTTGGGAAATACGCATTTGGGCTGAATGTTTTCTCTGCAGATAACTTATATTGTATCTCTTCACCAATTGGATCTGAGCTTTTTTTCTAGCTCATGGTCCTTCACTGTCATCTCCTGCCCTCCCCTAGCTGGGAACCTCTGTCTCCATGGGCAATATAGGAAGGGGAGGTGAGGCACAAAGTCACTGAACAACTGGTTTCTCAAGTCTTCAGGACTTGCAACTCAGATATGTTGTTTTGCTGCATAGAAATTAAGGCAGTCTACTGGCTGCTGTTTCTGTGGGACTTGAAGGTAAGGCACTCCAATGGATCCAGAAGTTAGTAAAGCACACACTTTGCAGGAAGCGTCTGCCTTTGCTAACACTGATTTTTCGTGCTGCTGTAGCTCATCATGTCAAAATGTTTATCTGGAAGTTCTCCATGACTAGATAGCATGAGTTGGCCAGACTTTTTTTTTTTTTTTCTCCTTATTTAAAAATCTTTTTTTATCTGCTAAGATGCGAATCCACCCTTCTTCTGCTGATTTGGCTGGTGCAGTAGGGCTGGCTGCACTAACCTCCCCGGGGGATTTGCCATCAGAGTGTGTGACTGAGCGGCAAGGTGGGCATAAGGCATGGTGGGCATGTTGGCTCCACACAGATGGAGACTGAGGATTGAGTGAGCAAATGGTAAGGAGGAAGGTACATATAAACTGAAAAGACTTTTCAGTTTTACTCACTGTTTAAAAAGCACTTAGCAAGTGCTATAAAAATACAGATGAGTAATATGTAGTTAGTTGATCCTCCCCTGGCCTCAGCAGAGGCAGATAGAATTGGGCCCATTTATCTGCTGGTTTTGGGGCTTGTTCAGAGTGAGTGTGAGAACAAACTCTGCTGCTGCACAAGGATCATGATCTAGGGAGGGCTTATACCCTTGGACATGCTGTGCCCCCAGATGTTTGTACCAGTCCCTAAGATTTTCATGCAAGATATCTCAAATTGCTGCTGCCCTCTCTGTCGATTTTGTTCTTGTGGAATGGCAGAGGATTGACAGTGAATTGTATCCTGCTTTCTGAAATGCTTAGTTCAGGGCTTTAGTGATGCAGTGATGTGGAGCAGCAGCAAGCAGCACACTCTGGAGCTTGGTTATTTAGGAGCCCATGTTACAGATGTATGTAAACCCCTTTGTTCCCAAAGAGCTGTCAAGGTGAAGTTAATTCCACTACCAATAAATGTTTGTTGTAATGTGTGAAGCAATAGCACGAGAGTGAGCCTACAGCATGTGCCTGTACATCACTTTAATTTGTAATCAACCTGGAATGATTTCTAGTTCATAGCTGTGTCTTAGTTATTTGCACATGCTGTGCCACAGTGGATTCTACTTGCTTAAAATCCTTGTCAGGGAAGAAACATTTTTCTGGCTTTTATTTGCAATGAAAGCTGTTCCCTAGAGTCATGTCAGCTGCAGAAATCCAGACCCTAGCACAAGTGTCTGCATTAAAAACCGGGCTTTGGGCTCCATTAAAATACTGTGACTGCACATGTCACAAACAGAGACAGGCAGTACAGTAGCACAGGCACTTGAAAAACCCTGCTTTGAAACCCAGGGGCTTTTGAAACTAGGGTTGCAACCCCAGAGAAAAGAAACAGCTATCTTCGCTCTTTGCTTCTTCCAGCCTCTGTCAGCTTCTGGCTTTAAATTTTCCCTGAATTTATGCACTTGTCTCTTGGTAATCTTGCCCCATACTTTAATTTGGGATGGCAGGTATGGCATAAGGTCAAAGAACTGGAAATGACCTTGTAAAACTGAGACTATGGAGCCAGAAAGATGGCCCTTCAGTTAAAACTGGCAATAGTAACTGCCAAATTTTTGGGAATGCTTGCAAACTCGTGATTAGACCAAGCAAAATTACATAAAACTTTTGACCTTTGAATATAAACAGGGCTGGAGGACTTGGAGAAGAGGATGGCAGGGCTCCAGTAAGAGAGACAAGTATCATGACAGTTTAGTCCCCACTGTGTAGGCAAGGCATTGCTTATGGGTTAATGCCTCTTTTTCACATTTAAAAGAAAAGTACACATCCACTTCCTTTTTGTACAAAATATTTCATGTGCTTATATGTGTGTGTTTGCACATCACTCCCATACATAGATGGGATGCATACCCTTCATTGCCTCTAAGACAAGGGTTGGCCTGCTTGTTCTGGCCAGTTTTTATAGGTGGCACATTGCCATGATGTAGGAGTGCCTTTTATTTCTGTAGCAAGCATGGTGGCCACCACTTGTTTAATATTAAGTCTGTTTTCCCTCAATTCCTTCCAGAGGAAGAGGAGGATTGGAGCAGAATGTTTTGGTCAGTTTTGCTGCTCTGTTGTGGTGTGGCAGCAGGTGTATCTGTTATTAGGGGACGCTGGATCCAAAGGAATTTTCAAAGTGGAAGGGTTTAGGGTTTATGGTGAGGCCACAGTTCCTGGGGGAATTAATTCATCAGATCAGCTGATGAGAAGTGCTGTCCTCTGCCCTAGCAGTTAAGTATGTGCTCTGCTTTTAAGCATGTGGGTAGTGTTGAACCTGGATTAGAAACTGAGATTGTTTTTTGACAGCGTCAAAGTAAATTAGAGAGCAATAATAAACCCCAAAAAAGAGATTTGGATTTAAAAACTGAAGACTATTACCTCTGCTCTTGTTCTACTCTTTTTGACCATGGAGCAAAAAGAGAAAAGTGCTGAAGGCTGTTCAGATTTTCAGCGCAAAAGACTAATGTTTTGGTGAGATGAGCAGGAAATAATGGCCAGAGACTTGCAGAAGAGCATTGAGATTTGCATTGATTTTTGGATCCCTGCTTAGTACTTCAGGTCATTCAAGATCTAAACTACAACAAAGGACATTTCAGAGACAGAAAAACAGAGATCCCATAGGTGCAGAGTGCACTAATCTGGATGTAGTAAACAGGTTATGGTGTTTTGAATTCTTATTGCTTGGTGTGGGACTGGGGATGCTGTTGGGTGTGTGCTCTTAGGCAGAATGAACAATTTTCTCAAAGATTGTCCAAGGTGTTAATCCCAGTAACTGGGTAATGCTGTGTAAGTGCCAATTAACTTCTTGTCACTCTTTGGCAGCCTGAGAAAGCTGTACTGCAATTCCCCCCTTCCCATCCTCATGGGGAAAGTGGAGGCTGGGGAAGTTGAGCCCCAAGGTTGTTGTTACGTTCCTGCAGCTGGTGCTGATGGGATCACTGGAGGTGGCAGATGGGACCCGGTGGCTGCAAAAGGATCTTCTGCATTAGGGACACCCAGGAGGTGAGTGGGAGTCTCTGAAATTTGTGGTTTAAGGATCTTAAACAGTGTCATAAGAAAGACCCAGGGGTAGAGAAAAGGATGGAAGGCAGTTCTCCCAGGCCATGTTCAGCTGGTGCAAAGGGGTGAACTTTCACCTTGTTTGCTGGTTCCATTCCCTGCTTCAGCACCAGGTTTTGTTTGTATTTTCTTCCAGCCCCTGAAGGAAGTAAAGCCAGGTTCATGCAGACAACTCTTTGGTATCTAGACCAACTATGGGAGCAGAGAGATGTCCTGTAAGGAAATGTCCTTTTGGGTGTAAATAGTATATGATGAGGGCCAGCAGAAGCAATCCAGAAAGTAGCCTGGACTTGGACTTTCTGAAAGTCTGCATCCCTGTCTCAGTTCAAGAAATCTCAAGACATCTCATCTCCAAAAGCGTTAAGAATTTCCATTCAGCTTTAGACTGTCTCCAGATTCCTACCCACTCAATCTCTAATTAAATGTAAGAATTTCCACTTTATGATTAATCCTTCTTTTCAGGGCAAGTTGCAAAATAGTTGAAAAAGTAAGACTTATCTGTCTGCTGCTTTCCTTCTGCCTTTTTAGTTTGCAAATGAATGTAGGGTCATCTTATATCATTCATCTTCTTAGAACTTTTGCCAGTTTTAATTCTGTAAAACGCAATAGTCATTCCTCATACTTATCTGTAAATTGCATTGAATCTTGTTGCAGTCATATTAGGTGGTAATGATTTATATGCCTTCTAATAATTTATTTGATTATGCCAGCTATGTTCCATTTCTAAAGAATTATCAAGTTAATGCTCTTGCGTAGGGAACAAAAAAATATTTTCCATAGTTCTTTCTTTGCCTTTCTGCACTTTGGTACAGTGCTGCATGTTTGGTTTATTAATACAGTGGTGTGTAAGGATCAGGCTGACAATTTATTACAGGTATTGAATGTTGTTAGACCCCAGGTGGCACAGAAGCTGTGAACCCAGAGGTGGTTTCAATGTAGTGAGTGTCAGTGCTTGGGTGTTTCTGCCTTCTGCACATCCCGAGATTCTGCAAGTCTCTGATGGGAGTATCTGTGCTGGGCACAGATGGGGCTGATGGCTCTGAGCTCAGTGGGAATGTGAAGGACAAATAACACTGTCAAAAACCCCAGTGGCAAAATACATAGAGGTTTCCTTTCCTTTTCCTTATGCCCCAACAGTTCTGTGCTGAGCATAAGGAGCTCTCACCCCCCTCTTCAACAAAGGGCTGGGTGCAGGGAAATAGCTAAGCACAGGTTTAACTTCAGGATTGGAATTACTCCCACAGATTTCTGAGGCAATTGTTCTCTCAAAAAGAAATAAACAGGAAGTGGGCTGCAGGGGGGGACGAGGGGAGAAAAGCACAGTAAGACTAAAGGAAGGTGTTTTTTCTATCTGATGTGTTTCATACACTGGAAACTCTCAAATATTCCCTTTCTTCATGGACTGTCTACCCTGTCTGTTTTCTCTCCCTTTTGGAAATTTGTGCCTAACTCCTGGATAATATGCCTCCAACACCAGCTGACAAAACTCAAAGAAGTAGGAAGTTTCAGCTCTTGGGGAAAACTCCTCTCTCTTCTTTTCATGAAAACATGATGCAGTTTTTCTTTCCTTTTCTTGACTTGCATATTTGGAGAAGCACAGGATGGAACAAAGTATTGCACAACTCCAAATAATGTCTAACTTTTTTTTCCCTCACTAACATTTCTCTTTGAAAAACAGTAAGTTTCTTTCTGAATACACTGGCATAAAAGATCAATTTTTTGGCAGTGTTTGAATGCTGCTTTTTTTGTCATTTAAAAGTACTAAGCTGCTGAGACATTGCACTTTTGAACAGGATGAAATATGGTTAACTCTTAAGAAAAATGCTTGTGATTACTCCAGAAGCCAGATTGTTCCTTTTCCAGAGTTCTGAATAGAGGCTGGTACTGTGTGTGCATGAGAGAAGTAGTACACCTCAAAGGGACAGAAATGATAGGTGGGAAAACAGGAAGATATTTTACCCAGTGCAAAAGCACCTGGAATCATGCAGAAAATCAAACAAGCAATTACTTCCTAGCAAGAAATTAAAGCATCCAAGCAATGAAATGAATAATCAAAGAGACAGGTTTTTCTTTTCCTAAAGCACTTGAATTTTTGGGGAATTTGAAGCCTGACCCTGTAAACTGCCTTGCTCCCAGCTCTGGTCTGAAGTAGATCAGTCTCTCTGATCCATTGAAACTGAGGGGCCAGATCCACAGCCTAGGTCACTGCATGTGCCCCCAGTTACAAAAATGCACTCCATATCTTCTTGTCAATTTTTTTGTTTCTCTTTTCTTTACCATTTCTTGCTTTTGCTTTGTTTTGCTGTTATTGCATTAATTCTACCACGGAGTGTCACCGGGTTTGGGAATGGGCCTCCTTAATGTCTCTGTTCGTGTGCTTTTCAACATTATTTTCTTTTTAACACTAGTGAAGACAGCTGTGTGCACACAGAACATCTGGGGACCTGCTGAACCGTAAAACTTCCTGACATCGATGTTTAATTTGCATTGACGTATTTTCACTTTTACTTTATACCTGCTTGCAGCCTTGCATGTTTTTTGGCTCTTTGCTGTTTTACAGATGTCAAGTAGCAGGGAGCTGAAACAGAGGAATACCCTTGGTTTTCTGCTAAGCTGTGGTGTGTGAATAAGGAATTGTTCCCCAGATTGTTCCTGTGGCTGCTGAGCACTGTTTGTGTTTAAACAGTCACTTGTTGTTTGCTGATACTCTCTTTTTAAGTGTTATTGTTTCATAATGGTCATTTGCACTTGTACAACCTCCTTGTCAAGAGAGTATTGATGGTTTGCTAAGAGGCTGGTTTCAACCAGATCTTTTCACAGACATGGTTATTAGGGAATGCAGCAATCTTCTGACAGTTTTTCTACTCTATTAAGCAGCCACATCATTTCTGTGAATACAAGTGCCTACTTTTACAAGAGTTGGCTTTGGTGTCTTGAGGCCATTTGGGTGTTTACAATCAGCGTTGAAAAGCAGCTGATTCTGCAGGTGCCAGTTCTCTGGCTATCCCCAGATGCTTTTTAGTGCAGATCTGCAAGTACCATGTGTAGTACCTTCTTTGTCTCCCTGTGCACAGGGGCAGTTCTATTAAAAAGGCACAGTAACCCCAACCATTACATGGTTCTATGCATCCCATGGCCTTCTCTGGACCCCTCAGATTTGTGCAAGCAAGGACTTGGTCCCCTGGGAGCACACTTGGTTCCTTGGCTGCGCAGCAGGGCTCTGCTTTGGGCCATTCCAGTGGGTGATTCTCTTTTGCCCTCAACTTCCTCCCGAACCATTGCGTTTGCCTGTTGGTTAAATCCTTATTTCCTTGGGTCTGTAGTGCCCCTTTAATGAAGTTAGGCCTGTTTTTCCCAGAGATGTGTAATATTTGTTCCCACACATGTTGGCCTTTTGCTCATTCTTGAAGGTGTGATGTAGCTGAATTGCTTCACTGTCTGTTTCTGTTCTGTTGTTGATTAATCTGTTTTTCCACTAGGGCTCTGTTATGAGAGAAGATTAGTATTACAGGAAAGATACTTGCTTGTTTCAAATATTTTGTTTTCTTTCTCTGCTGGGAATACTAGCATAAACACCAGGCAATCTGAATTTAAATAAGTGAAGTATTAGTCTTGCTGTTCCAGTTGCTTGTCATTACACTAGAGGATAAGGTTACAGCTGATTATACAAAATACCTGAGCTATACGTTTTACATTCTCAATCAGCATATTATAGATGAACTATGAAAATCTGAGATACCTTTTTGTGATAACTGAGAGAGATTTTCCTTGGAGTATGCAAGACTCTTGAGAGAAGCTGAATTGCTTGTCTATAATTCTGTTATAAGCTTTACTGGTATTTAGTTAACATGGAGTTTATTGCTACTGAATATTTTTCTTATGGCTTTCTATTGAAAGTGTCAGAACACTCAGAAGGTTGCTCCAGTTTTGATACCCTCTGCACGGGGCCTTGTTTGTTAGACCAATCTGAAGCATCCCCCATGAGTCTGACTCATGCACAAGGCAGCAGTGCACTTATATGAAGAAAATATAAATTGTTATTGCCTGAGTGAGGCCTTTCAGCTCCCCCCTTGACATTGAGGGTAATCAGCCAGCCCAGGGCCCAAAATGCAAACGGGCTTGGATTTCTCCAGACCCAAACTGCGCAATGCAGCAGATCCCTAGCCCTTGGCTTTGGACAGTGGAGGTTGGGAACTCAGGCTTGAGTCACTTCTGCAGGTCTGGGCTGTTGTGTCCCCTGTGTCAGCAGCATTGGTGGATTGGGTTGACCTGCTCTTGCCTTGGGGGTGTCAGCACCTCACAGGTGTTTCCCCTGTAAATCTGTGTGGGGCAGCCCCGAGGTGCTCCCTGGTAATGGAAGAGCAGCACTTCTGGCAGTTAAATGCTTTTTAACAGGATAAGGGAATTTCACATGCTGGGACTATGCAAAGGCCAAAAGAGACATTATATTTGACTAAGAGGCCCATCACTGCTTCAGGCCCTTCAGCTTGGAAACTGGCTGAACCCACAGCTTGTTCTAGTCCCTGGAGGCTGAGCTCTGCCAGGGGTGGGGGCTCCTGTCCCACCTGGGACAATCAGGTGGCTCTTTGGACACCCAGCTCCTAAGGAGCACCTGGCTCCAACCTCATCATCTGCAGAAATTGGACTTGACCAGAGATTCTGCTGGATTTTTACAGCTCATTTCATATTTTTCTCTTCAGCTCCTCCTTGCAGTGATTGCAAATAAAAATGAAACCATGCTGATTACCTGGTTGAGATTCAGGTTAAATTCAGTTTCAGAAGAAAAAGTTAAATAATAAATTCTCTATTTAAATAAAGCAAGGGAAGCACTAATGCAGTAAGCAATAATTTTTGTGATTTTGCTATGGAAGGTTCAGTTTGCCCCTGAGTAGGTGAGATACAGACTGGAATACTAGACAAGAAATAAAAGTCTTTCTGCAGCTGTAAGTGGAAAGTTGCAACTAATTTTTCTTTGCTGGCACCTGCAACAAGGGTTGCTTTATGCTTGGCTGTGATTGTTTGTCTAAACTCACAAGAGTTAGTGTCTCTATGGCTTTAGGGTAGACTCTCATTTCATTAGCACAGGGGAGCGCTGCTGCTCCTGTCCCTCTCCTCAGCGTTTTAGTAGAGGTTTTATACAGCTGGAGATTGCAAGGCAGGATGGCAGAACTGCTGGGCCAAGGGGATGTTGTGGGGGACATTGGGGCAGCAGGACACAGCTTGTGCCTCAGTTTATCACAGGGATTCAGAGGTTGGAGAGCCCAGCTGAGAGCCTGGTGTAAAGCCTTGAGCTCTGGTTTGGTTGTGCTGTGTTCACCATGGTGCATTTCCATTCAGCCCACTCAGCCGTGCTCTCTGTTTGTTTTACTGTTTGCAGGGTCAAGCTCTGGGGCGTTAACTCTGGAGGAGATTTCTGTCTGTTTACCAAAATGGAAATAGCCTAGTTTGGGGGTGGGCTGCAATCCCTTCAGAAAAACTTATCTTTAATATATTTCTTGTAATCACAACTTAAAAACAAGCACATGTTTCCAAAATGTTCTTCAGTTTTTTTCACCTTGGTAATTCTCACACAGGCATTAATCATCCACTTCTTTTAAGTACAGAGCTCAATGTATTGCAGTGAAGAACTGTCTTCTCATGCCTGATGAAAAAGATGAGTGGATTTTACAGTGAAATTCCCATTGCTCTGGGGAGCAGTGATCATGCCGAAAAAATGTTCACTGACCTGTGTGACACAGGTGCCATCTGTGTAAGGATTTCGGTGGAGTTAACCCCTGATAGTTCACTTTTGAACATCCTATCTTACACTACAAGCTACAATGCTGGCTTTAAGGTTGTTAAAACCTAACCTGGCTGGGTAATCATTAGATTATCAAGTATGTGCTGGCCTGGGTTGTGCCGGGAATTTTGAATGCTGGAATTTTGAGGTGCCTGTTTTTTGCCTGCTGTAGTTTGTAGTTTGTAGTTTATCCCAGTGAGCCTTAGCACTGGGTATGTTTAGTCCAACTTGTGATTATGAAATGCAGATTCCTGCACCAATGGCTTAGCAGTGTATCAAAAAAAGATGTCTAAATATTATGCCCCTCCGTCTGGGAGTGATTGGGTAAGTGGCTGGGTACTAATTCATTTCACATCACTGACAAATTTTGTGCGATTTTCCATCTTAAACTCTTAATTTTTTATTTTTTTCTTTGACTGAACTGCTTTCTTTTCTTCCAATTCTTCTACTGGATTTTTGGCTAGAAATAAGGTGCTTACTAAATTCTGATTCATTATTACAGCTATTCAATCTTAGGGTATGCCCAGGTAGTTACCCAGTGCCTTGTTCCATCATTTGTGCTGCTCATTCTTTACTCACTTCACCTCTTCCACCATGATCTGCCTCTCTGAGCCATGGGCTGAGCCCACAGCAGCAGCAGCAAACTGGACCTGAACTTTGGCTTTCTGTGCAGTCCCGGGCTCAGGCATGAGGGCTTGGAAAGGAGAGCTTGTTTCTGATGGGCATGAACTCTGTGGCTCAGCAGGCTGTGGAGGCAAGATCCAAAATCCTGAGGAAGCTGAAGCAGGATTTGTTTTCTGTACCTCATCTGTTGTCACAAACAAGCTTGGTGTGTCATAAATCAAGGTCTGTTCTTCTTTGGATTTTAATCTGCCCTTGTCAGCTCTAGCTACAGAGGGGTCAAGCACAGAATACAGTCTATGGCTGCCTTTGTGCTCCTGGGCAGCCTCCCTGTGTTTCAGCTGGAAGCTTCCTATGTTCAACACAAACATTGTTAAATAGAAATTTCAAGGCAGCAGATTTGTGTTGGCAGTGGGGGGAAAGTAGAAGTGGTCTTAAATTTAAATAGAAATAATAAATAAAATAAAAATCTTTGACTGTAGTAAAGCTGTATACCAGGGTGTTTAAAAATTTAACATGAAAACAACAGGCTAGCAGCCTGCAGTACTGCAGACTTAAAAATTAAAATGCCACCATGTTTAATGGAGCTCCCAAAAGTAATGACAAAAAGGTAATTACTTCTGATGAGACACGTATTCTATTAAGTAAAGAATATGGTAACTTAATCGGCTTGGGTAGCCTAAGGTGATTTAAAATGAGTTATATTTCTTAGAGCTCAATATGCAAATGAATTGGAGATCATATATAGTTAATATTTGCAGGATAAACAGACAGTAATTCAAGTTGATTATGAACAAACCCAAATCATTAGAGTGATTATTGCCATGCTGCTGTTTGGGGTCAATTTAACTCAGGCTTGACATTGAGACCTCAGCTCCAAAAAGCACTTAGCTGTTAGGGGACTGGACATACGAGTTCATGCAGTTTTTCATCTCTTGTGTGTCCTTAATGCATTCACACTTTGACTCCATAGGTACTTAAGTACAGCGGGAACAGTTTGTTTTCAGGTTTGACACAATTTAATGGACACAATAATAAAGCCCTTAATTTTCTACTGAATTTCACACTGTTAATATTGAGAAGACACATTATCTTTCAGAGCTACTATTGAATTTGGTGCTTAACTTCAGTCAAGAACAAACTAGGTTGTACAACAGAAACAGAATATTACCAAATGGCCAGTCAGCTGCCATGATGGAAACAAAATAAAGAATAGTTTTCCATCATTTGAGTTAGGAGTTCACAATTTCCCCAGACTTTTCTCCTCTGTATGCATGGTTTAAAAAATCCCAACACCCAAAGTGCTGAAAGACACAGAAAATAAAGTAAACAGACAACATTATTTCTGGCAGATCTTTTTAAAAAACAGAGAAATCTGATGAGTGATAAAGCAGGATCAGACATGCTAAGCAAATTTCAATTGACAAATGTAATTGGAATTGAATTCACTGAAGCTGTGTCTGTAACAGGAATGAACTTTGCCAGATGATTGCACTCTATTTTAATAGAAAATAATGAATATTGATTAAGTCTGAGGCAGGTGTCACTGCACCCTGCAGCAGTAGGTAGAGGTGCAGTAGGGTATGCAGCAGGTGGTCCTGCCTTCCTGCTGTGTTGGCCTCATGGTGCTGCTCTGCCCCAGGGCTCAAACCAGGCAAGCTGGGCTTGGTGTGAATCTGGGGCTTTCTGTGCTGGGGCTCCCTGGGGTTTGGGCTGGGAAATGGTGGTGCTGGGGCCAACTCTGTGTCTGAGGAGGGTCAGTGTTAAAGGCTGGGTTTTGCTCTGAGTGTTAGAAAGGGGGGGATTAATGTTTGATCTGTCTGTATAAATGGGAAGAAGCACCTTATTGAAAGGGTAGAGTGCTTATAGTTTGGTAGCTGTTGGACATCCTAACAGGGGTTGACTTTCTAATGGACTTGGGCATTAGCCTGAGGAACCTATATGTGTCTGCTATGGAACTGCTGAGCATGGAATATTTATTGTTAGCTGAACTATAATCAGAGCTATGGAGAGTTTAAAAATAGTGTGGCCTGCTGGGAGGAAAAGGTAAGAGTATATATTCATATATTGTATTTATACCCACAGCATGCTTTTCTTCTGGGAGGTGAGTTTTAATTATAGTACATTACACACATGGAACAGATTTTGGAGACACCTGCATGGCTCTGAGGATGAGAGAAGGAGTGCCATGGCTGGGAGGATGCTTGGGAAGGAATGGGAGAGCCAGCAGTGGCTGTAGGCAAGAAAGGGGCAGTGGGTCCCTGCAAGACGTTTCTTGCACTTTAATGGAGTGGGATTTAAATTTAGAACTCGTATGTGACCCAATGTCAAGTCAGAAATGTGTGGTTGAAAGTGTATAATCAGCTCCAAGTGGCTGCCTTGTAAATCTCAGGAGTGGAAACTGGCCTCGGGCTAGCAGCCGTCTCGGCTGCATCTCTGCTTGAGTGAACTTTAATTTGACTCTTTATCAAGAAAAGCAGTGAGAGAAAGAGGGGAAGAAAGATGAACACAGCATGAGTCGCCCAAAATAGGCTTTGTATGGACAAAGATGATTTTACTGGAGACTTTGCAAAGAGTTCTGTGTGCCCTCAAAGAAAAGCAAAGTCCTGATAGAAAGTGTCATGAAAGAGGAAGGGCAAAGAGAAGCTCAGAGAAATGCTCTAGTTCTGACTTTGAGAGCTGCTTCTGACTTTATTGGGTTGAATGTGTGCACAGCACTTCCAAAAATGAGGTGATGTCAAACTGGAATTCTACAATCTGGGGCCAGCCTGCAAAGCGCTCTCTGCTCTGTGCAGGGCTTTGTTTGCTTAAGCTGCTGCTGAAACCAGATCGAGCATCTCCGACAGCATCCTCAGTGGCACTAATGACCAGTGTGCTGTGACCATGCAGAGCTGGCCAGGGAAGTAGAAGGGGCGTTAAGCACTCTCTGAAATTTTAGCAGCTCCTAGCTAGGCATTTTTTCTTTTTGTGATATTACAGTGTGAAGTCTTCATTAAGAAAAGAGGTTATCAATGTTGTGAAACTTGGAAAACCTCATCAACTCTGCCTTGATGATTTGTGAGTATATTGAATTATGCCATGCTTGAGACCAGGGAACATTTTGAGCCAGCAGTTTTTCACAAGTCTCAAGACAATGTAAAATAAGGAAGACGTTAGTGCCAAACAGAAGTTTTCTCTTAGGCCAGTTTAGAGTCCTGGGAACTATGTATTTTGGAGCAATGTGCTATTGATTTCAGGAGGAGATGCTTCATTTTATTGGTTCTAAGCACAGACTTATTCAAAGGAAAAAGTTCACAGTGTCAGTGTAACAACCAAGATCTGAAAGTCAATTTGCTCTTAAATGACTCAAGCTACTTTTTGTAGTTGTGGTCTGGGAATTTACCTTTTTATCATTTTCATGGTTTTAATATTTAAAATTTAGCAAACTACGAGTTTTGCACGTGTTCATATGTTGACAGCAAACATAAACATTTATAAGAAGTAACACTGAAAATCTGTGTTCTTCACACTTGGAAGGTGTCTGACTTAATTCTATTTTCCCTGAAGGTGTATCAAAATAATTTTTTAAAAGGAACCTGGATATAAAAATAGTGATTTGTGAGTATTCAGTATATATAGATCTACTAGAAAAACTTCTGTTTTCCATTTTTCCAGGAAAACAAGAGTGACATAATCCCACTGTTTGCACACATACAGTGTTCGTGGCCTAAAACCCAAGCATGAAAATAAACAGAAATTCGAGTATCTCAGCTTATTAAAGAGAGTGTAGCTTGTGTAGCTTGTAATACTCAAAGAATTACAATCTCACCAGTGCTGTAATCTTTTCCCATGTGTTTTTTCCCCCTTACATAGCATATAATTGTTTTTTCTTCAAATCATCAGTGCTTTCTTAGGCAGAATGTACCGAGACTTTCTAAACAGTAGAAAGTCTGTCTGCCTACCTTGCCTGGTAGTTTCAGTTGAGTCATGGCATGACCAGTGTTGGTCGGAGAAACCTCTGTACTCCAACCTGCCAGAGTTATAAACTTAAACACAAGCTCTGTAGTGTCTTTGCTGTGCATTTTCACACCCTTGAACAGTAAAAGAAAACTGGCACAAAATCATCTATAAATTGCGAAACCCCAAAATATCAGGAAGGAATAACATGAGTTATTTTTTAAGCATTTGCCACCACCTCTTTTGTTAGGAGAAGGGTGGTTGTGAGCTTGTAAGAGGTGCTCTGATGGATGCTGAAGCCTGCTAAAGCTCTTTGTTCAAAAAGACATCTTGGTTAATTTAAACTATTGGAAGAATTGTTTACAAATAAAAAGAGCTTTAGCTGTCTTCTGATCTCAGAGGCCTTCCTTTCTCTCCAACCCTGGCTATTTACAGAATTTTCTTATATTGAAACTACGTGAGTGGTTACAAAAAGCTTTTTTTCCCTCTTTGACATTCCTATTGGAGGAGAAAACTATTAAATTCCCTTTATTTTAAATCTAATTAGGTCTAGTAATGATCTAGTAATGTTTATTCCTGTATGCTGTCTCTCTTGTAACTATGAAAATTACATAAGGGTAGTGGCATCTGTCTGGGAGTTTTGCAGACTGAGAGACATGGCCATAAAGTTGAGGTCTGTTGGAGCCATGGATGTAGTTGGATCTGTGCAGCTCCAGTGCCAGAGCCAAACTGTCCCATGGCTCTTGGCTCACAAACAGGCAGGGTTCAATGCCCGCAGAAAGAACCAGCATTGTCACTGAATCCAGAATCATCAGCTGCCTCTGTGTCAGGGGGCGAGCCATCTTCATTTCCAGACCAAGGGTAAAGTCTGAGAAAAGGTTGTTCATATACTGAAAAGAGATTAGAAAAGTCTCCCAACTTAAAATGCTGCCCATTGCTGCTGGGCTCTTCACTCCTTTAGCTGTGTGAGGCTGCCTGAAGGTATACAGATGCCTGAGCTCCCTGTGGGAGTGGGAGAAAAAAAACATATATGTGTTGTAGTGAAGTGAATGTGTGTGCCTTTAACAGACCACCAGGCTTTGATCTTTAGAGTTCCATGATTATGAAGGTAGGTAGTGAATCTGAGAACTGTCTTGGTTTGAAAGACAGATGTCTGCTAAGGAAGCCTCTCTTGGAATGGAAAATACGACCCCCTCCCCTCTGAATTATTATAATTTTGAAATTAAGGGGGCTTTCAGGCAAAGATACAAGAAAAGGAATAACACTTCTTTACTAGTGTGTGTATGCTTAACGAGGCAAACAACAGCAATGGTAGCAACAACAAACCAAGAACAGAAAACGCAATGAAGTCTCTTTGTGCAGCAACAACAAACCAAGAACAGAAAACCCAATGAAGTCTCTTTGTGCTGTTCAAGGCCCTTCCCCTGCGCTGCAGTTCCGGGCACAGCCAGCAGGGGCGCTGGTGGCTCCCGGCCGGGCAGGGGCCAGGATTCCCCCGCGCCTGCAGGGGGCGCTGTGGCGCGAGCTCGGCCGCCTTTCCCCACATGGATGTGGCAGACGGAGCCGGTGGGTGGGATGGAGAAGGGGCTTCTTTCACGAACCCTCAGTGGCAGCCGATCCCCATGGCCCCTCTGGATGGCGAAAGGAGCTGTAGCAGGAACCTCAGGAGAAGCCAGCTGGAACAGCAGGGCTTCCCTGCAGGCAAAGGGTGAAAAGTTACAGTGTAGCACAGACCCGGAGCAATGGCAGAGGTATCTGGGTCCCAAACCAGCATGGAAAAAGGCTCTTTGGGATTTTCTTACCGGCACTGGCTGATCCCTCGGTCTGGGCTGTGTGGAGGGTGGGAGCATCCCCCCGGTGGGAAATGAGGGCAGTGCCACATCCTGGCGGGCACGCACTGGCTCTGGGCTGCAAGAGAAGCCCAGCTGGCAAGCTTGGTCACAGTGCCAAAGCAAAGT